>JBBIGC010168581.1:0-15788 GCA_037576955.1 Lepidarchus adonis
ATCGGCACATATCTGATTTATATCTGATTTATTTCCACATATGAATGAGGCCTGAATCCGATCTCAACATATCCGAACGCAGGAGTTTTTCCCTGTTTACACTGTCATGGGACAGATCCCATCTGTGTCACATATGAGCAATAAATCAGAATTGGGTCAAATTTAACTGACAGTGTAAACGAGGCCTTACACTCGTCGACACTAAATCTGGTTAAAACACCTGTCACACCCGTCACACCCATCATTAACACCCATCCACGCCCATTGATAACGCCCAGTCTACAATTCCATAAAAACTTCTGATGACAATCAATGTGCTCAGACTTCAATACCCACTGGACATCCGAGGTCCACACCTTTATTTTCTCTCTCTCTTTAAGGGATCCCACCTACAGGAGAATCTGATTTTCCACAAACCGCTCCTTGAAGAACATTGGCCCAGGTTTCACTGAGGTATCTTAAGTAAGGTACCGTCCCGCTACACTGCTCACCGGGCGCGGTTGACAGCTGCCCACTGCTCCATGTGTGGATGGGTTAAATGCAAAGGAACATTTCACTTGCACTTCGTGTGATGGAGCGTATTCCCTATGACGGTCACTTTCCCTCATTGAAAATAACAGAAAAGGGCAGTATAGACTTGCAGCAGTCCATACAGAATACAGTTAATATAACTGATGTGTTTAATTGTGTAATAAAATTAAATAAGATTAAATATTTACATATATTTTTTTTATATTTAAAAATTTATTAAATACAATTAAATATTTTATTACACTGAAATATTAAAAAACATTATGTGATTAAAATAAATGGCAGTAAATAACACTCAATCCCCGGTGCTGCTGCTAAACGTGTGGATGGGTCACATTTCACCATGACGTTCACTTCACTCCATTTAATTCAAGACGTAATGGAACTTTTAAAGTACATTTCTGAAAAGCAAGTCAAGCAGATGTGTTGTCCATCATGATTTAGGATTTAGTCATGTATTTGACTTGAATATTTTATCTTGCACAGTGTTGAGTGTTAATCCTTTATCAACCCAAACCAACCTCCACTACATAACGTCAGGCTCCCAAACCTGTTGATATAGAAGTCAGTTCTCAGAACTGTCTCTGCACTGAACCAGCATCGTTCGGGTGGAAAAGGAACGTTTCAGAAGCTCTGTACGTGCGTAAGCCATTCAGACAAGAACAGAAACAGTTGTTTTGTAGAATCAAGCTATTTTTAACACAGAAAATATCAAAAATCTCCCAAATCTTCACTTTAGGATCAAAAACGGCATCAAACCTCAAAAATATGAACAGCGGAGTTCGTAAAACATCAATGCTCTTGTGTGCTGACATCATTTGTACAGAAACCTGGAATCAGAGTGCGACAGTGGGACAGAGAGAGACAGAGGAGGAGAAGAAGAAAGGGAGCGAGAGCATATCTGAATTGCTGCTGTCAGCTTTGAGTTGCATCAGTTGAGTTATTAAAAAACTGTATTTTTGGAAAGTATATTCTCCTAGGGGTGTACTCACACTCTTTTATGTGTGTGTGTGTGTGTGTGTGTGTGTGTGTGTGTGTGTGTGTGTGTGTGAGAGAGAGAGAAATAAGCAGAATATCATTAGACAGAGCGGACATACTCCAATGCCTCTGTTATGACATGTCTCTTGTTGAAGGAGCCTGTGTAACACACACACACACACACGTCTTTATAAAATATTATGACATAGGGTAATGTATTAGGCCTCTATGTATTAATACACACACGGCTTTAGCTCTGCTGATCTTGTGCCTGCACTCTCGGCCCATTTTTAGCATCACTGACCCTAATTTACAGTAAAAAGGTGAAGCCCATTGGTGTCACTACACCCGCATTCAGGACCTACCTACAGTCTTACATAAGTTTGGGCACCACTTGATAAATAACTGGTGATTTTGTCATTGAAAAGATATTAACACAGTCTCTACAGGACATGGAAAAAATAACAATATTATTTTTTAGCAAAAATTGATGCATAGTAACTTTTTATGGCATAAAATGAATAAAAATAAAACATGAAAACAGCTCTGCTGGGTATAAAAAATGTCATGTCATGTAGACATCTCATAAGGATCTGTAACAGCAATAATCTGCCTTTAATATGATCAGAGATATTTTCTGTTAGAAGGTTCTCCACTCTTCAGATTATTCTTTACAGAGATTATTCAATAGCTCCTGAAGCAAAGCTCCCAAAAATAAATAAATATCCTTTACAATTCATTACAATTACAGATCTATTATATTTAATTAAATAAGGCTATTTAATTTAATATAAACATCAATTAAATAAGCTTTTTGTCATGCAGGGCAGTCATTTTCCTACAAGATCAGGATATTTTTGTCCATAATAAGAAAAAAAAAAAGGAAAAACTGCAGCAGCAGAGGCCCAGCATGATGGCAAGTGTCATATTTGGACAGTTGTGACAGGCACATCAAAACAAAGCAGGGACTGCATTCTCCTAAGAGCGAAGCCTTTAACCCTCTGAGATCAGACACAGAAATCTAGTACTATGCAAACTGCACTGCTCGACATTCAGCATTTTCACCCACGTCAGTGAGAAACTGCTCCAGTCTAAACACAGAATAACACAAGGAGACATCCAAAAACCCCATAATGATCCAATTGGAGCTTCAGATAAACAATCAGAACTTAGAAACTACAGAAAACAGTCTCAGTCTCATTAGCATGATCTCATTAATTCATAACTTCCTTGTGGCTTTTAAAACCAATGCATTGCCATAATTTGAACTGACAACTTCCCCAAATTCACTAATGCAGTTAATTATATTGGACATGCTTGGTGTCAAGATGTGTGTGTGAAGTTTGCTTCTTTAGATTTGCACCAGTTCTATTAAATCAATGTAGTTACTGAAGCTGCTTAATTAAACCTGGTAGTTGTTCAGCCAGTGGTGCAAAGATCTGAAGAAAAAAAAAATAAAAATAACAGGGTGAAATTGCATTTAGCAGTTCCACCTGCTATTTCAAAGTACATTGAATGACTTGCGTTTGATCATGTGCTTTACAAAATACATTTTCTTTTTGTTTGTTTTTTTAAACAACAATTTTATTTTCAAGTATTGTCATACATATTGGTACAACATTCAAATTTTCCATTATAACCAGACAGCATAAAAACCCCCGATAAGTAATTAATAATATAAATAATGCAAATAAAACAATAAGATCCTAACCAATAAGATGGACGAACTCCCCAACACAACCTCTCGGTTGGCCAATGAAACCCTCAGGCCGGGATGCTGCTCGGTTTCCTCTCCCCAACGATCGCCGCAAAGCCAGGGTTTATCTTAGGAAATATACCCCTGAGGATGATGTTGAGGCGTATTTACACACCTTGGAGGTGGTGGCCCGTCGGGAGGGATGGCCCGAGGAGGACTGGGCCAGTCTCCTCACTCCGTTCCTTACTGGCGAGCCACAACAGGCTTACTTTGACCTATGGGGTGAGGAGGCCGAGCAGTACCCGGTGCTGAAGAGGTCCATATTGCCCCGGATGGGGCTGGCGCCTGAACACGCCGCTCAGGCATTCCACAAATGGCAATATGACTCGACCAATACCCACCAAACCCAGGTGGCCAAGCTGCTGCGACTGATTCGCCGATGGCTCCGACCGGATGAACACACGGCCGAGCAGGTGGCAGAACGAGTCACATTGGACAGCTACGTACGGGCGCTCCCCTATGACACCCAGATGGCCCCCACCTCCCTCAAAGAATTGGTGGATTACGTCGAGACGGCCGACCCAAGCGACCAAACCCCGAGCAAGAAACCCCCGGTGCTCCGGAGGGGACCATGGGCGGGACGCCAATGATGCACATCCAGGAGAGACCGCAACGGCCAATACGGGATGAACCCATGCCTACGGATCCCGGCATTCGCTCCCAAACGCCTCACAAGGCATGGATGGCCGGATGTTCGGTCCACAGGGGCTCGGTTCCGGCGCGACCTAGACAGGTGAAAGTGACGGTGGAGGGGAAGAAAACGCCTGCCACCCTGGACGCCGGAGCCACGGTCATGCTTATGAGACCCAGCCTGATGCCACGGGGGGAGGACCCACTGCTCCTCTGTCTCTCACCTGTGTTCATGAGGATGTCAGATGGTGATGATCACCCCCCGAGCTGGCTCCTGGGACCTTCAGGTCGGCATTGTTCCCGATCTTCCGGTGCCTCTTCCCCCAAGCCGTGACTACCCCGGGTTTGAGGCACTGCTCGCCAGAGAACCCCAGAAAAAGAAGAGCACGAAGGCCCGCAGAGCCCTCAGAAGTCCTGCAACGGTTCTCCTGGGCGAAAGGAACGAGGAGGAGGCCGACCAGGAAGGAGAGTCCCCGTTCGCTACTAACCCCATCTCTGATTTGACCCAGCAGCTTGCCCGTGGATCCTCGTTTCTTCGAGAACAGAAGGAGGACGAGAACCTGAAGAACTGCTGGGCCCATGTGTTGGTAGTGAATGGGGAAAGGCGGGGGGCAGGGCCCCTGCCTGCTCGCTACTTCCTGGTCAAAGACAATCTGCTGTACTTGTCCATGCCCCAGAGAGGAGAACAGATCGAGACTTTGGTGGTGCCCAGGAGCCAAGTGGACACAGTAATGTACCTGGCTCACTCACACCCATTGGGTGGTCACCTGGGTGAAGAAAACACCCGCGAAAAAATAGAAGACCGCTTCTACTGGCCGGGGATTCAAGCACACGCAAAGAACTTTGTACAAAGATGAGCATGAGACCTTCGTCTACCACCCTCAAACAGACGGTTTGCACCATACAATCTCTAAAACAGATGCTAAAGAGGGTGATAGAGGAGTACGGGAGAAACTGGGACCTCATGCTGCCCTATGTGCTCTTTGCGGTAAGAAAAATGCCCCAGGCATCCACTGGTTTCACTCCTTTTGAGCTCCTCTTTGGGCGTTGGCCACGGGGGCTCCTGGACGTGGCCAAAGAAGCGTGGGAGCAGCAACCTGCCCCTTTTCAATCTGTTATTGAACATGTACAGGAGATGGGGAAGCGCATCAGGCACGTGAGGCCGGTGGTCCGAGAGTACATGGAGGAGGCCCAGCGGCGGAAAACAGCAGCAATATAACCGGCCGGCCCAGCCCAGGGAGTCACATCAATTGGCTTAAGAAATGGATTGAACCCGTTCCCCTGGTGTCGGTTTGGGGCGCCCTGAATGAATCCCCCCGGCTCGGAACGTGGTCCATATGGGCGAACAGCTTAACGGGATTCAGCGACAGGAGGTGAGTGAGGTATTCGATCAGTTCACTGATGTGTTCTCCTCTCTCCCCGGCAGGACCCAGGTGATGACATCCGAACGTGGTGAACCTCCGGCCGTACCGAGTGCCTGAGACCCGTCGAGCCATGATGGAGGAGGAAGTCCAGAAAATGCTGCCGTTGGGGGTGATCGAGGAAAGTAGAGGCCTGTGGTCCAGTCCCGTCGTGATGGTTCTGAAACCGGATGGGTTGGTCCGGTTCTGCAACGACTTTCGCCGACTCAACGAGGTGTCCAGCTTTGACGGTTATCCCATGCCCCGGGTGGACGATCTGATAGAGCGTCTGGGCAGGGTGCGATTCATCACGAGGCTCATCACTACTTGCAGGTCCCGCTGTACGGGAGAAAACTGCCTTCAGTACATCGAGTGGGCACTGGCATTACGTCACTTTGCCCTTCGGTCTCCACGGAGCACCGGCGACCTTCCAGTGGCTAATGGATAAGGTCCTGCGTATGCATCGCGCTTATGCAGCCGCGTATCTAGATGATGTGGTCATCCACTCCGAAAGCTGGCCAGAGCACCTGCAAAACGTCCTGAAAGCGCTGGACTCATGGCCACCCCAAGAAGTGCCACCTGGGGTTGTCAGAAGCTAAGTATTTACGCTTCATAATTGGCAACGGTCTGCTTAGACCCCAATTAGAAAATGTGGGAGCCATCCAGGAGGCTCCTTGACCCAAAACAAAAACCCAGGTATGTGCTACTACCGGAGATTCATACAAGACTTTTCTTCCTTAGCAGTTCCCCTCTCTGACCTGACCAGAAAAGGTGCACCGGAGTCCGTGAAATGGAGCCCTGAGGTCAAAGCCGTGCTCTCCAAAGCCCCAGTATTGAGGACCCCAGACTTCGAGCGGTAATTCATTGTGCACACGCATGCCTCAGAGATCGGAGATGGATGTCACATGGCTCTGGGTTTATGCGTGGCCCCGCCATTCTTTGGAGATGTGATGCAGCCTACTGGAGATCAGCACTCCGGATAGCTCCTGCATCCCATTCAGTTAACGCTGCGCCTCGGACACACCCTCACTTTATTTTCCAAACCTGTGTGTTCTTTACAACCGTCTCGTTTGTTCTGCTAAAATCTTACCTTTGTCTCACCTAACCTTTTGTGTTTATTATCTCTTTGCTCCCTTTTTGTATCACAGACGAAGGAGATTCAGATCCCTAACGCCCTGAGGCCCCGCCACGTGGACCTTCACCCTACCTTGCTGATTCTCCTGCCTGGCATCCCCTCCTTCCACGTGTTTTTCTTGATTTATGTTGGCTATGCCCTTAAGTTTTTGTTAATAAATTCCCTCTGGGGCGTTACTTGCTCGCAAACCCGCTGTGTTGGTGTCGTTCGTGTGCCTCCTGCTCACAAAGCGTAACAACCCAACAAAAACAAAAAATATAAGTATATTATTTTAACATCAGTACTAAACCAAGAGTTTGCTAACGTTCATTCAAATGACCCCAAATAGAGACAGCTTCCTTTAAGCCCTCCTGCTAAATATTGTCTTTCAGATCATGCATAAACCTCTGAGCATCTGAAGGATTGTCGAACAAGTGGCGCTTGTGTGTCACGCACAGAGTAGCTGGGTGTAAGATGCCATAACGCAGTTCAGGAAAGATGAGATTATGAAGATCCTTCTTCACCTCGTCAAATCTTTTCCGTTTCTTGTGCAGTTCAGCTGACACGTCAGAGAACATAAGCTTTCTTTTGTCCAACATCACGGTGCCTACTTCTCAAGTACGGACTTTGTCAACGTAGTTGAGGAATTTCATTATCACAGCTCTTAGTGGAGAGTCAGAGTGGCCTCCGGAGAATCTGCCAATTCGGTGAGCTCTCTTAATTACAAGAGAATTTTTCCGGGCCGAGGACCTCTGGGATTAATTTCTCTAAAAAGAGGTACATATCATTCCCTTCAAAAGTCCCACCAATCGTAGATTGGACCGTCGGCTTTGATTTTCCAGGTCATCGACTTTTGATGAGAGGGATTCTATGGCGGTTTTCAATTTTGCAGTTTGTGTTTGCAACTCTGTGACGTTGTCTTCTTGGGCGCTTACTCGATCCTCGGATTCTGTTACCCGTGTTGTGAGAGCTTTAAGATCGCACTGCACTCTGTTAATCGCCTGGAGCAGGCCATCAAAACGCACAGTAAAGTCTGATTTCAGTGAGCGTATAGCCTCCAGGACGGCAGACTCCTCGCTAGCACCTAACTCTCCCTCCTCGCTGTTAGCTTCATTGGATTTAGCATCTGACTCGGCCTCACCAGGTATGGTCGATTTGACTTGTTTCTGCATGGTTTTAGTTGTTTTTGGTGGCATCTTGCAACATTAAACTGTATTCGATTCTAAAAAGGATCAGTTTGTCAGTGTTTGTTGGGTTAAAGAAAACAAGTTAAGTCAGTATTTGTAGCGGAGCTCTGATTCGCGTCCACTCAGCACCGCGCCATAACCGGAAGTCCTTGTTGTATAATTTTAATATTGTTGTATAAAACTGGCAATAGAATTGACATAAACAGATACATTTTGCATGTTTTTATTCTAAACTCACTAACTATGTATTGAACGACACCAAATGCACGAAACTGGGCTACAAGAATGTACTTCAGAAGTTTAAAAAGTGAGTTATAAGTTATTAAAAAAACTACCAGCTGCTGAAGAAAAGTAAAATTACACATTGGCTCTTCAGAAAACAAACCTATCATTTGAGTATGGGCGCATTCAAACTTTTACATTTTTATTTATTTGGAGAATTTGAAATTAGCTGAGAAAATATGAACTGGAATAGCTGCAATATACATCACAGGGACCAAATATTTAAAAGGTGGAGTTCATTGCTAATTAGATTAACCAAAGAAAAACAGAGCTGACGTCTATGAGGAGTATTAATCCGCATAAGAGGGAGTTAAATCCCTCTTAAGAAAAATAACGTATAAAGTGCACAACTAACCACAAAGAGAATGAGACAATGAAGTCAAAAGATATGCCATAATCACCTGAAAACATTTTGTATCAACACCACGTTAATGGACTTTCAATCTATATATGCTAACTTGCTAATAGTCACGGTTTTTTGGCTCACTTTGGGGTCAGGATGCTTTGCTGCCATTTTTTCCTTGGTTAACACTAGATATGCTCCAAACTAAATCACCCTCCTGCCCCATTAAACATTTTCTAATGCAAATGTGCTCAGCTGAAGTGTGTGTGTGAGTCATTTAAGGGGTGGAAATACTACAGTGTCCTTTTAATGAGGTGTGAGAAGAGAGTGGGATTGTGGGAAGGCGATGGGGGTGGGGGGCTAGTTGAATCAGAATAAAAACACTTGGCAAACAATGTGTTAAGAAATCACCAAATCCAGATCAACTCATGCAACGATGCTGCTCAATCTTCTACAACCAGCTAGCTAGGAATGTGATTAGTGTACCATCCCACAACACTCTTCCCTGGGCGCTGAAGATAGCAAGATCCTTGTGTGATGGGTTAAATGCAGAGGTCACATTTGTTGTGGTGTACTTCTAAAGAAAGGGAGTAAAAACGAGTGGAGGAGCTGGAGCAAGTAAGAAACCAAAATCAGACTGTTTATTAAAAAGTACGACACTGACTACACACTGAAAAGAGAGGGGATTATATCCGGACTATGCAGCTCTGACTGTTGATGGTCATAAATGTACATCACTGCATTGAGACAAACATGTTCATGCTGCTATGCAAATTAAACAATATATATTTTAAATATAAAGTCTCTCTCTCTACGCCATTGGGCTGGTCATCACTGCGCTGCCTCATTCTCTCTCTCTATTTCTCTCTCTCTGTGTGTGTGTGTGTGTGTGTGTGTGTGTGTGTAATTTTTTTTTAGCATTTTTATTGCTTGTAGCTCATTTTGACTTTTTCAATTTTCAATTTAAAAGTAGCTCGCAAGCCAAAAAAGTTTGAGCACCCCTGCTCTAGACCATCATTGTCTAGACTAATCACAGAGATAATTATACTACTCTAAATATACAAGTAATTCAGATTCAATGGAAGATGCTAATCTTCAGGAAGACAGGTCAGGTCACCAAACTTGATTTTAGAAGATTTTAATACAGAGAGAGCACTTTTACAAATAAAAGAGTTAGGTTGTGCAAAGTGAGGTCCTGCTTGAGAGGGGGGATCCCCAAAGATCAGGCTAAGCAGAGAAGAGCAGAGGTCAGTGGGTATTGAAATCTCTGAGCAGCTCTGACTAAAATGTTGTCTAAGGATTTTATACCCCCGGTTAAACCAGCTGTTACCATCGTGAGGTTTGGTGCCATGAAGTCTAAGTAATTTAGAATCTAATATTTGAATGGCGACTGAGTCGTCCTTGATGCTGACGACTTATGGTCGTATGTTCAGCTTTAAGATGGGGATTGATATTTTAGGTGCATATCAGAGAACATCAGGCCATTCGAGGCCTTAGGCTTTGAGGCCTACTCAGCAATATAGTTTTACAATTCACTGCCCCCATTTCCAGTGTTCCTTCAAAAAAACTTTAAATATTGTATCAAGATTTGTACACTCTTACAAAGTACTGTATTTCATAACCATGGGAAAACCAAGAATATGGGGGGGGAGCAGCTGTGGGCTAACAGAGGTCTGGTCACCAGAGGGTTACTGGTTCAGTCCCCAGGACCAGCAGGGAAAATATGGGAGAAGTTAACAGTAAACATTAAGTAAACAGTGTCTTCACCCTCCTCCATCCACAGCTGATGTACTCTTGGACAAAGCACATAATCCCCCTGACTACCCCCCTGCCCACCCCCACTCCGGGCTCAGGTGTGCAGCCCACTGCTCCTGCTCCTGATGTGTGTGTTCATGTGTGTCACAGATGGGTTAAAGCAGAGGACAAACAAATGGTTTACTGTTCAGTGTGTGAATGCTGCATCACTTTAAAACACAATGCTGAGAGAATATGGCCAAAACTTAGCAAAATTTAGCTATTCAATGTTCAATTAGCTATTATTTTCCCCAAACGGAAGTGAATTCTCTCGTCATCCCTTCTGAAAGAGCTTCAAAGGCACAATGCAGATACACGGCCTCACCTTTATAAAGTACTCGCCTGTCAGACCAGTGCACCAGCTTTACAATCCTCACACCGGCTCTTCGTCAGGAGATATTGAACAAACTGTCTCAGACACGTTAGCCAGGCTACAGGCTATAACTCTTAAGTAAGCAGACAGGCTTTAGTGTGAAGAAAAAGTAAAGAGTCTGGAAATCATCAGACTCTTTTTCCTGAATCTGCCAGGACATCTACTACACCTAAAATAGAATAAAATAGATGGAGACAAAAGGCCTGTAACAGATTCTTGGGTATAAAGTAGCACTGGTATTATTAAAAGAGTATTTTGAAAGGTATGAGTTCAGTATTGTCAAAAGTACAGTTCAGTATTGTCCTCTTTTAGTACTGAGGTGATGTAGTGCACAGCACATACCACCAGAGGTCAGTCTACTGAGAACGTTGGCGAACGCAAATGGTGGGAACAACGTAACAAGTAAAGTGAACAGACAAGTTTCACTTATTTGTTACGCTCGATACAGTGTTTCCGCTGGTAACATTTCTCTGTGGAGGCATGCATGCATATATATAAATATATTTATGTATACACACACACACACACACACACACACACACACACAGAGAGAGGAGGTCCTCGAGTACCGTCAGGGTTCTGTTACTCATGCATGGAACGAGGCCGCGGAGGCTTTACCGAACAGCACTGTTCTTTATTAACAGCCGGTAACATGCGTAACCGAGTAGCAGGCACATAACTAACACCGGTCTCTCTCGTGTCAGTCGCATCTACAGTAAAGCATTTAGAAAACATTGCTCCAGACAGAAATGCTCTTTCTGTCAAGCACCACCACAGCAGTAAACACACTGGAGAGGAGACTTGTGGCAAGAACCACCACACTGACGGGGCCTTAGCACAGTGCACTATTAACCCCCCTTTTCACCCACCAATCCACATGAACTATTATTCAACACCAATGGTGAATAAAACATCAACATCATAACAACAACAGCAATAAACAGCCCGTCAAATTGCCGTATCACTAATTAAAGTCTGTGTGTCTGAAGAATGTAAAGCCCAAACGTTTAAACCTTACTGGTGTGTTAAAAAAAGTCACATCTTACTTGGGAATGAGGGAGAGCTGTCCGATACTGGAGTGGTGCCAGACAGCGTGGGATAGCGCGAGCACATAGCTGCAGTACATCTCTGAATAGGACTGGTGACAAGCTGTGAAGTCCAGTAGCTGGAACGGGTACCCCACCCACTCTGTGTCCGATGTTAGCGCTGGGCTGCTAATCACGCTAACGATGCGATCGTGCAGAACAATCCAGTACGGCTCCTACAAAACAGGAAGACACAAGGTGAATCTTATACACAGCCTTAGCCAAAAATCCATTTACAGACAGCGTCTTGATCATTTTTATGTTATTTACATTTTTCTGCTTTTGTTAAAGAACTATTGCTTTATTTAAATATACCACAAAGTATCAAGACATATCATTTCAGTTCTGTAAATGGTGACCAGTACAAACTTTGTTTGCTATTATCACTGCAAGCAATCTGTGCCATTAGGACCATTCCTATAATGTACAAAAATCTGCCCTCCTTATTTCATGAAGACCTGGCAACAAGATGTCACCCACCAACAAATTAAACTCCTTCCACTTTCTAGACCCAAAAACCTCATTTATGCAGAGTACATACAGGAGGCACTGTTGCAATCTGAATTAATATTTAATGTTCACAATACATCACACACATTTATGCTGCTGCTGTATATTTCATGGTATTTCCATTAGTTTATTAGTGCAGTAATGCTAAAATATTACAATCAGTCAATATAGTTCACTTCACCTGTAAGTGGTTTTAAATGTTGTGGCTGGTTATTCACAGTATTCACAATAGTTTTAGAAACATGGCAATTTTAATGAGAGTGATTTCCATCTATTTCTATCCAAACCACTTAATCAATTCTGGGTTGCGGGGGAAGCTGGAGCCGAACCCAGCAGACTATGGGCCAGGGCAGTGTACACCCTGGACAGGAGGCCAACCCAACACAAAGTGAGACAACCAAGCACACACACACACTCACACCTACAGGCGATCTAGAGTAACCAATCCAGTAAACCTGCAAGCCTATGGACAGTGGGAGGAAACCAGAGCACCTGGCACTGGGAGCAAACTCCACAAAGAAAGCACCCGCGGCCGTGCTAACCACCGCTATCTATCAAAATGACATTTGCTTCAGCAATTACACACATTTCTACACTCATCAGGCCTTGACTGAGAGTCTACAAGCTTGTTAGATGCGCTGGGTGGTGAGATTCTGCACAGATGCAGTGTTTCACTCCGTGGAGACAGCAGAGGAAGCAGCATGGGGAAACATTTTTGGGGGGATTACTGCATTGATTTGAACTGTCAGAGGGTGTGCTTTGGCAAAAATAGGACGACCAAGTCAGAAAACAAGGAGAAAAGTGAGCTGGCTTTGCGAGGACATTCCAAACACAGCTGCCAAGAGCCCAAACACAGCAGAAGCAGATTATTGCTGAATCGAAGGAGAGTGATAGACAAACCATAGTAAAAGTTAGAGAAACCTGACTTTTAAGGTTAGATGTGGAGGTTACAGATGCTAACATTTCACAATAAAGGGCTAATTTATTATTAATGAACCTATAATTGTTATTTACTACTGTTGCTATACTCTTTAAATAAAGAACAGATCTAATCTGAGCGGGTCAGAGTGAGAGAGAGCATGCATGACTGCGTGTGTGAGAGAGAAAGTGAGAGAGTGAGAGAGAGAGTGAGACAGAAGAGGGAACTAGCCGTACAGGCAGCGCAGTGATGACCAGCCCAATGGCGTTCATCCAGGCCGTCACATTCTCGCGGGGGACCAATGGCTGACTGTAGGAGAGACGGAGGAAATACACATTAAAACTATACGTATACGTACATACACTCACACACTACTGATCACCATTAACTCCACCTGGCTAATCCCACCCCCGACAGGTAGCACTGTAATTATATAACTACACACGTCACCTGTGAATGGTCTTAAAGTTATGGCTAATTGTTGCATATGTCATATCCAAACATGGCAGTCGTTTATGCTGAAAGCACCACTGTTTGTTTGTCCCAACTACTCAAACCCCCATCCCCACAGAGGCGGACAAAGACGATTTCCAGTGATGCCAGGGCTAGTGCCAGGGCTAGTGCCAGTGACGTCTGACCTCCTGAGCACCACGTTGAGAAGCGCGTTTCCCACATCTTTCCCTGGCACTGCCAGCGCCATCAGTTCCACGCAGGTCACGTGCAGCGCGTGTGCTGCTGGGTTCGGAAACTCGTTAAATCGCCAGTCGCAGTTGGGAAACGGTCCAGGAGACTTTCCTGCCATCGGTGGCAACTGTTAAGGCAAAGACTTGGTTGGTAGGTGAGTGTACAGTACAGGCAACATGCTTTTACTGTGAAGGTTCACACATTTCACTGTCTGTTCACAATTCAGAGACGGTTTGCTGTGAAATTGTTCATAGTAGAAAAACTTTCTGATTTTTTTACCGTTGTGGTGAATGGAACCAAGTGTCTCAATGTCTATGCTTCAAACAGCCATTTCATTTACCATCCAAACCCATCAGTGAAACTACATGCTTCTTTATAGTGTTAATGACAGCAATGAATCAGAACTCAAATTTGCCTTTGCCCCATAATTGCCTAAATGTCGGACCAGAACCCAATCTTCTACACTAATGTAGAATAAAGTCTCAAACAACCGGCAGGGTATTTATAACAATTTCTTAAATAGCTCCCAGAACAGATTTTTTTCCTGTTTGCATTCACACCATCTAAGCTATCCAAGAGTTGGAAAAGTGATGACATACTAGATGGAGGACGAATCAGACAATAAGACTGAATTTGTGATTGTTGTATTATCGAATAAAGCCTTAATAAAGCATAACTTTCACTGTGGGTCCATTTGTCCAAATTAAATTAACTGAGTTCTTGATTACACCGTTAATATACAGACTTTAAAAATGGCAGCTACAGACCAATTTTGTCTGGACCAATCACTTTGCACTTATGCCACTAGTGTGAGAATATACCAACCATTAATTAGGCCGCTCAACTGTCCTCAATTGTGGATGCACCAAAAAGGTGGAGTTTTCTTCAAAAGCTCTAATAACTATGAAAATCATCACCTGGTGTAAAAGAACCTTTTAAGTCTTCAATATGTTGTAACTGCAAACTGAAAGGAATGGAGGGCATTTGTATCTTAAGAAGCGAAGTTTTTAAAAAGAGTAAGGAGGATCATGCTGCACTAAGAAGTCAGCATCATCAATGGTCAACTGCACCGTCAACCAGAACCAGAAACCCTCCAGGTTGGTGTCTGAAGGATATTGTCAACCAGGCGGCCGATGAGTTTGCAGTAGTAGGTGTCATCTGGGATCCAGACGTTGTCGTCTCGGGGGTTCATGCCAAACTTGAGGTAGGTCTCACTCAGACACCAGCCAGGCGTGCGATTGTCCTTCAGCGAGCTCATGATGGCATGCACCAGTTTACGCTTCAGATTGGTGCGGTCACGCAGGTGCCGCTCATAGTAATGCAGCGTGTTGTAAAGGTACGTCACTGGACGATCTGGGAAAACAAAACACTGGAAAATGACCATGAGTTCCATTTATCTTTAAACTAATTGAAACTATTTTGCTCGTTGTTGTCCTGTGTTGGGTTCTTGGTTTCTCCCAAAGTTCCTTCCTACAGATCAGGGAGTGTTTCCGTACCTCTGTTGCCCTCAGCTTGACAGTAAGGGGCTTGAACCTGATTTGTGTGAAGCTGTTTTACGATCATTTCTGTTGTAAAAAGTGCTATACAAATAAAATAGCCTTGACTAATAATGACAGAATAAAACTGATCAACAGAATGGCACATATTTTACAAAAAAGAACAGAAAACAAGTCATAACCTCAGTTTAGAACTTGGTGACCATCCTGGCAAATTATCTTTAGTTTATTCATAACTTCTCTGACTGTATTCTCTCTATATACATTTCCCAAATGTTACACTACCATTGACCTACCTACGGTTTGACCTCAATGGTACCTTCAGCCAGGAATTGAACTGACAACCTTTTATCACAATCGTAAGTTCCTAAACAGTAGAGCATCACTGCCCACTTACAGCATAACATTATTATTAGGAAGTTAAATGTAAAAACAATCCAAAAACTACCGTATTTTCCGGACAACAAGGAGCACCTGAATATTAGCCGCACAAGCTAACATTAGGGGAAAATCCTGGTTTGTTCATAAATTAGCCGCACCGGACTAAAAGCCGCAGGCGTTTTAATGTTTTATTGTCATATTAAGAGAATATGCACAACGGGGATTGTCAGGAAAGAGATACTGTTTGTGAACACATTCTTTTATTAACATTTTGAGCTCGGTACATATTTGCATAACTTTTTACATATATGTACAAGTACCGGTA
>JBBIGC010168590.1:0-15785 GCA_037576955.1 Lepidarchus adonis
GTGTGTGTGTGTGTGTGTGTGTGTGTGTGTGTGTGTGTGTGTGTGTGTGTGTGTGTGTGTGTGTGTGTGAGTGTGCATCAGACAGAAAATTCAGGTCCAGCCCTCTGTGTGTTTCTTAATCGGAGACCAGCAAAAGGGTTCATCCAGAGCAAAGATGGATGTCCTCCAAAAACAGTCTTCATGCTTTCCCAGCGCAGACGACTGTCTCTGTGTAGCTTCTCATTTTGCAGCCGCTCAGTTACCTTAAGGACAGCATCAAACATGCATAAGCATATCAATACAGTCAGCTCAGTAATAACTGGCACACAAAAAGAGTCTCTGTGGTTAATTAATCTTACACTGAAAAAATAAGACAAATGACTACCAGCACCCTTAGAAATTCTGAACATAACGTAATGATGAGTATGCTATTATTTACTATATTTCACATGTTTATGTCCACCTAAGTTATAAGAAACTGGAATGTTTAAGACGTTCATTAGATTAAGACCTAGTTCTAAGATAAATGTTTGGCTGCAAACACTTAAGTTGGGTTTACTGCTAAAATATGAATGGTTACACAGAAAAGAGTGAAGGATCCAAATCTACGCAAAATATTTAAATGACCAGATAATCCTTCTTCTGCAACGGCCATCAGAGTTTCCTGAAATAACCTCCATTAAAAACCTGTTGGGTGAGATGCAGAGGATTGAAAAGAGAAGACCTGAGAGATTTTGTATTGAGTGTTATCAGACTGATTGGTGTGTATTCTCCTCAAGTATTATTGGAGAACAGGTTGCATATTGACAAAGGGGGATTGCACAATGTCAGTACTAAATGCAGGGGAGCAAGTAACTGATACTGTGTTTTGCTTTCTTAGATTAAATCCAAGGACTTGATTCTTCTTTTATGTGTAATGTGAGATCCACAAAACTATCTGCAACTGCATACGGTCAAATGCATTTTCAGAATCTTCAATGTATTATTTTCCCTCCACATTAAGTTTATTGTTGTTATTCTTAATATTATTATTGCTAGTAGTAGCAAAAGGAGTATTAGTAGTAACAGTAGTAGTAGTAGTGGTAGTAACACTTATAATAGTAGTAGTAGTTGTTGTAATAGTAGTAGTAGTAATATAATAGTAGTAGTAGTGTTAGTAGTAGTAGTAGTAATAGTCATAACAGTAGGAGGAGTAGTAGTAAGAGGAGTATGAGTACTGGTGGTAGTAGTAATAGGTGTAGTAGTAGGAGTAATAATAGAAGTAGTAGTAGTAACAGAAGTAGGGGTAGATGTAGGAGAAGTAGGAGTAGCAGTAGTAGTAATAGTGGTAGTAGTTGTTGTTGTCGTAATAGTAGGGGAAGTAGTAATAGCAGATGTGGTAGTAGGAGTAGCAGTAGTAGTAATAATAGTAATAGTAGGAGTGGTGGTAGTTGTAGTAGTAATAGCGCTAGGGGTAGCAATAGTAGTAACAGAAGTAGGAGTAGATGTAGTAGAAGTAGTAGGAGTTGCAGTAGTAGTAATAAAAGTAATAGTAGGAGTCGTAGTGGTGGTGGTAGTGGTAGTAGTAATAGTAGTAGTAGTAGTAGTAGTGGTAGTAGTAGCAATAGTAGGAGAAATAGTAGTAGGAGTAGATGTAGTAGTAGTTGGAGTAGTAGGAGACATTTTAAATTGAAGAGCATAACAAATGTTGCCATAAAAGATTCACATACAAATAGCATTATACTAAACATTACAGACTATTAGTTTGAATTGAAATGGTTTTGATGGATGAATATCAACACTGAAATAAAATCAAAAGATAATCTAATTTGTCTGGGGTGAAACAGTATCAATATCTCCTCATGCTCTCCCAGAAGATAAAAGCAGATAAATTAGACAGCGTGGGGGTGGGGCTCACCATCTCATCACTGCAGATGGACTGGATCTGTGTGCTGAACATCACTGCGGTGAAGGTGAGGAAGAGGATGGCCTCCAAGAAGAGGAAGATGATCAGCAGTACAGCCACAGGAGGGGGAAAATCGCTACATTCTGCAGGGATGAAACGTTACAATACAAAACCATTGAGGTCAGTTTTATAACAGCTCCAGTGACATCTTATGCTTCCTCATTGGTTTGAGTCTTTACATCATCCTCCACTTTCCTCCATTATCCTCCTTTCAGCAAACAAAAGCAGGATAATGGTTAATGGACAGTGGATACAAGTAGCAAAAGGAGTGTACAGAGATGTGTGCAGTACTTTCCATAGCATTCAATCTACTGACTCACCATGCCACTCAACCTTGACACATGTGAAGAACTGAAACACACTCAGGACCAGAGCATGGGTAGAAATCATAGCTATGTACATCTGCAGGAAAGGGAAGGTAGATAGAGGAGGAGGTGCAGGTTATCATCAGTTATGTATATAGCAGAATTCAGAAGCAGATTTGTAGGAGTAAAATGCTAAACAAGAAAAGTTACATTGTACATCAGCCCAGCCCTGATCCTTTCTTATCTTTCAATTTTACACTAAGCCATGGGATTCGTTCCAGAACATAGGCTAAAACAGAGCAGGGTTCCCCAACTTCAGTTTTAAACTTCTGAAATCCAGCACAGGTTGGTGATTTCCCTCTTTAAAAAAATCCCTTAACTTGAAAATTAACAGCTGGGTTGTATGAGGTGTGTTCCAGTAGAGAAATCACCAAATTGAGCTGGACACAGACCCTCTAGGACCAGAGTTGAGAAACCCTGTTCCAGAACATTCTGTCCATATCCTAAGAAACCTGAACCACAGCCAGAGAATGTTCTGTCTAAACCAGACCTGACCTTCAAACTTGATGTGGTGGTATGGGGTTGGAGACTTCTGGAAGCCTAAAGTTTTCTACCATGTTGTCCTGCAAAATTTGTCCAAGCTTGACTTGCCACAAACCATAATATGCTCAGTGTGAATCAAGCTCAAGATAAATAAAGTCCAAAATTAAAATCAAATTCTTCTTAAACAAGTTAATTTTTAAAGACGGTCCTTCTGAACAGGATCCCAAACATAGATACAGTATACTTGTAGACAGACATATCTGTATCTACAGATATGTAGATACACTTTATATTTGGAGCTGTTCTCACACTGAGCAGAACTGATAGCCTATAGTGAGAGGTCAGCCTTTACCAGTCTTTAATCCTTAAATGTTAAAGTCATTATTTTGGCCAAACAAATGGAATATATAGAGGGTCCCTCAACCTACAACGGGGCTCTGTTCCTCAGCGTGCGTCATAATTTAAATTTTGACATAAGTCGAAACCCATTTACATAAGCGTCTACGTGTGTAATTCCCTGGGGCCATTCCTCTGTCTGTCCACCAGAGGGAGACATTCTCCCACCGGAGGCACTGTTTAGCCCTTTTTCTGAGCATTTTATATTATATTTACTTTGACTTTGACTTTCACGCCATTAAAAAAGGGGTTTGGGGCAGAGTCGTAACCATGAATCTAAGTCGAGTGCACTATAAGTCGAGGACCCCCTGTGAATATCGATACAGCTGTACTAAACTGCTCTCCTGAATTGATTCTCTGTTGGAATTTCCACACATATTTTCAAACAAGGATAACGCTCATGGGTCTCCATGCTAATTTTTATGAACAACACAGAAACAAAGAAATTCAGAGAAATCTAAAGGGTTTCCAAACCCTCTAATACAACTGTATTTTGGAAAATGACTTAAACATAGTGATCACCAATAAGTATCTTTTCATACTTACAGTGAAGAGAACAAAAAAGCGCTGGTTATTCTCCCCCACACAGTTGTTCACCCAAGGACAATGGTGGTCCATCTTTCTAATACACCGTTTACAGATACTGCAGGAGAACAACAGACATTTTAAACATCTTAAAGTGTTCATAAAAATGGATTGACAAAAAAAGACAAACTTGCCCTTTCTAATGTTGGAATCGTTCAGTAACAGTAATCTTCCTGTGTTGTATCTAAAGCAGCTTGGGCCCTGAAGCCCTCCTCACCTGCAGTGATATGCTTTCAATGGTTTGATGCTGCAGCATTTTGGGCACTTGTATAAGACTTCTCCAGGTCTTAGCTGCAAGCTGCTTATATACTCCTTGGTTGCATTGCCTTTGGGAACAGCTCCCTGTAAGAAATTTAAAGGTGAGATACAACAACAAAAAAATGTACCGCCTGAAAACTGCTCCTCACTCCCACTTAAAATAACCAATCTAACATTTATTATGAATCAACCTAAACCACAGGTCTTTGGACAGTGGGAGAAAGCTGGAGAACCTGGAGGAAACCCACGTAAGCAAGAGGAAGTCACCTGTGGCCGACCCGAGGACTGAACCTAGTTGACAATAATAACCACTGCACCATTGTACCACCCCATTTATTAAGACTGGGACATATATAGACAGAATGTATCAGGGTGCACTTGTGCTTAGCAGAGATAGACTACTGTTATGAATTTGTTGTTTCCGGAGTCACAGAACTGGTAGATCTGGGGTCAAAGAACAAGTAAAGCCCTCCGACACATTTGAATCACTGTAAACTGCCTCCAAAACAAAGGTTTTGTTATAAAAACTAAACATTCCAGTCTAAAGGACAAAAGGCACCATCTTGATGCACTAACGTCACAAAACAAAGCAACATCTCATTTACACATATACGTCAATATGCGTCATATCACATGACTCTGAACACACCCATTACACGCCAATTGACAAACTCATTCATGCCCTGAATTATAACCCCTGACACAGATTCTCTCTGTGTGCTCAGACTTCTAAAATCCATCTGGACGACCGAGTTCCATGCTCTCACTCTCTCTTTGGGATCCCACAAACAGTTTCCACAAACTTTTATCTTGTAATTGTACTTCATCTCTCTGTCTAATAAAATCTTTGAAATTAGTTTGGCGACCTGATCTCTTCCTGAAAGAATTCGACACAATGTTTCGATTATCTCGATATACTAAAACATAAAATCTCAGAATCTATGATTTTTTATTTGAGTAGTAAACTGGACACTGCAAACGACAAAGCTAGGGATATGTCTGAATGACAGGCCTGGTACTTACAGGGTCAGTGAGCATGGTGCGCAGATGGGAAGTGAGTGCCAGGACAGCAAGGCAGTTGAAGAACACTCCATTGACCACAGCATATGCTACGTTTTTAGAGGGCAGCAGCATGACAAAAGTGACCACGAAGTCAGCATAAAGCACCAGGAACCAGGTGATGAAGGCACAGACCATGCCACAGCCGTCCTGTATGAACCACATACGGCCATTGGCTTCCCTCGAAGAGGATGCACTCACAACCCGCTCCAGCAGGGGGTGCTGCTGCTCCTTATCATACAGTCGGTGAAACTGCATCTAGAAAGGCAAAGGAGGGAGAGAGACAATGGACTAAGGTGGTTTATGTGAGAATTAAGAACAGGTTGAGTGACAAAACATGCTAATAATTAACTGATTTGCTATTGCGCATCGCTGAATTCATGTGCTCCTCCATAAACATTCATACAGGCAGCAAATCTGCAGAGAAACCAGTACCTCACGTCAGTCTCCACATCTGCTTAAAATGTTGCTTCATTACTTTTCAGGCCTTTGTTAACTTCACAGAAATTGTCCAATACCTAAAATGACATTACAAAGAGGGAAATGTGTTGTTTTGTTTCAAGTCTTATAATAAAAAAGACAAAGACCAGACCAGAAACGGAATAATATAAAATAAACAAGCCATTTTCCCCTCGTCCAGTGTACTTAACGTGTGGTAGGCTACATACATAAATGAAGCACAGAAATATGTACATTGCCGATAAAGGTTTGTATTATTATTATTGTTGTTGTTGTTGTTGTTGTTGTTATTAGCTTGCTGGCTCATAGAAAAATTCTGACTAGCATTTACTTTCCTGTCATACAGTGTGGATGCAGGCATCTCTCCCTAAACACTTCATTCTTATCCTGATACCCCCTCACAACTGCCTCCCCCCTCACCTACACCTACACCTCGCTAGTAGCCAGTCAGCTAACTCGCTATTCGTTCTAATTGTGATACCGCTCATGCCTTCATGTAGTTTTAACATTGCTAAACGTACTTACCTCTGAGGCAGGAGGTCGATTTTCCGGGACATTTTGATAAATAAATAGAATATTAAGTCAATTTACATGGCACTGTGAAACCATGTTTTCAGCATCCTCGCCTCTGTCCATTAACTCAGTTGTAGTTTGTTAGTGGCTCGCTCTGTGTTTTCAGAGCCAACGCTGTACTACATTCCCCATAATGCACCGCACGGTGATTTTCAACAAGCGTTTCCTGGTTCGGACCGGCTGATAGAGAACCAGTTTTTCCTGTCCTTTACCCAGCTTAAACAATGACGAGAGATAAGAAGAGCTGACCTAAATGCAGCGTTTGGATTTTGACGCTCAATGACCAGATTGGACTCACAGCTCAGGAAGTGTTATAACTCGGAAGGGCTTATCCCTGCTACCTGGAGCGGTAAAATGGACCTGAAGAGGAAGGTTGTGGAGCACTTAAAGAAACGCACGAGAGGACTAGAGTCTTTGCGCTTACCTGTCCTTCCAAAGGCTTCAGTGCTGATTCCTCTTTTCGTGAGAGAAGAGAAACTACAGGTTCTAATGACCGTGCGCTCCACAGAAGTGAGTGGACTTTAGACTGGTTCTGCCTGCTTCAGCTGTCCTCATTAGTAATGTCGAATTCATCGCATTTGGATTTATTGTTGCAGTTATGAGGGAATCATTCTGCTTTAATGCCAACAGAGCTGTCTGTCCTCTCCTGCCACTCACATTTTAATTCCTCCTAGCAGGAGACTGACCATATGTTCTGCTTCTTCAAACAGCTTCATCATATCTTGCTTATTGTTCACATTGCGCATATTTGACAGTGATCAATTAAATTAGTTGTATTTTTCACATTATTTAAAGCAAAACAGATTTTTTTTTTTTGCATTGATGGATCTTGGCATTTTCTCAATTTCCTCTGTCCCTGTGAAATTATAAGTACATTATCTCACAAAAGTGAGTACACCTCTCACATTTTTGTAAATATTTTATTATATATTTTCATGGGACAACACAAATATATGAATGACACTTTGATACAATGTAATATGTACAGCTTGTATAACAGTATAACTGTGTTGTATAACTCAACACAGCCAATAATATCTAAACCCCTGAGTGAAAATGCCCAAATTGTGCCCAAAGTATCAATATTTTGTGTGGAAACCATTATTTTACAGCAATGCCTCAGAGTTCACTAGAGCTTCACAGGTTGCCACAATCCTCTCCCACTCCTCCATGATGACATCATGGAGCTGGAGGATGTTATTGACCTTGAGCTTCCCCACTTTCAGTTTGAGGATGCCCCACAGACGGTCAGTCCAACACCTTTACTTTTAGTTTCTTTAGCAATGCAGAGGTGTGTTTGGGGTTGTTATTACTTTGGAATACTGCCCCAGAGCCCAGTTTGAAAGGAGGATCATGCTCCCCTTCAGTATGTCACAGTACATGTTGGCATTCATGGTTTCCTCAATGAAGTGTAGCTTCCCAGTGCAAGCAGCACTCATGCAGCCCCAAACCATGACACTCCCACCACCATGCTTGACTGTAGGCAAGACACACTTGTCTTTGTACTGCTCACCTGGTCACTGCCACACACGCTTGACACAATCTAAACCAAATAAGTGTATCTTGGACTCATCACAGCATAGGGTTCCAGTAATCGATGTCCTTAGTCTGCTTGTCTTCAGCAAACTTTGCAGGCTTTCTTGTGCTGCATCTTTAGAAAAATGCTCTTTCTGGAATGACAGACATGCAGACCAAGTTGATAGAGTGTGCAGTGTATGGTCTGAGCACTGACAGGCTGACCCCCCACACCTACAACCTCTGCAAAAATGCTAGCAGCACTCATACATCTATTTTCAAAAGACAACCTCTGTATATGACGCCGAGCATGTGCACTCAACTTCTTTCGTCGACCATGGTGAGGCCTGTTCTGAGTGGATCCTGTCCTGTTAAACTGCTGTATGAGGGAAAATGCTAATTGGGCACAATTTGTTGTCAGTGGTTTAGACATTAATGGGTCTGTTGAGTTACATTGAGGGGACTGCAAATTTACACTGTTATACAAGCTGTACACTGTCTACTTTACATTGTATCAAAGTGTTATATCTTCAGTGTTGTCCCATGAAAAGATGTTATAAAATATTTACAAAAATGTGAGGGATGCACTCACTTTTGTGAGATTCTGTACATTTGTATTATGTATGAATATTTAAAAAAACAATATAACAATTATTTTTATTCCAAAAAAGTTGAGTAAAGATGGTTATAATATATAGAATACGCTGAATATTCTGTGATTTTTCCTTCATTAAAATCTCTATTCTATCCATTCCTTTTTCAGCTCAAACACAACGCAGGAGAAGTGTGTTTTCCTGGAGGAAAATCTGACAAAAGTGATCGAGATGAAATTCACACTGCGTTGAGAGAAGCAGAGGAGGAGATTGGCCTTCCTCCTGATGGAGTAGAAGTGGTTTGCAGACTCACTCCTATCTTGAATCAGGTACATTTTTCTGGACAAATAAATTGGGATATGCTTAATTTCTTTTTCTTCCTGTGAGGTATATTTACAGAAAGTCATTTATGTGTACATGGTTTTTAGATTTTCAAACCTCTCTTTATAGCCTTAGAATTAACCAGGCTGGTTTTCTTAGTTTACCATTTAAAACTGGTATATGTGAATGGTGTGTTCTGATTGGCTACCCTGTATAGTTCCTCGTTCTAACAGCAGTCCTCCTTAGAACATCAGTGTGGACTGGCAGCTATAAGCTAAGTACCTGAATGTGCCGGTATATGAGATGTGACATAAAGCGAATACAAAACAAACTGTTTTAGCAGCTTTATTTCCATTTGTATGGACTGGAAAATTCAGTTGGCACTGGTCTGACATGAAAAACCTATGGAAAACCAGTGTATTCTGTAGTATTACGCAAATGGAGAAAAGCAATATAACAAAACATTAATAATATTTGTACTGACATGATAATTATTCTAATATTTCTTCTTGCTTCTCATATGTCATACACCATTCTCCACAGAGAGGACTGCTGGTGACCCCAGTGGTGGGATTCATCAGCGAGTCTTTCCGAGCACACCCAAACCCAGCTGAAGTGAGTGACGTGTTTTCTGTTCCTGTGGAGTTTTTCTTGAAGAACACCCATCATTCAGCATATCCTGTCCCCAACATAACGGGCTTGACACACAGTTTCATCTTCAATGATCCACTTACGGACAAGATCTATCAAATCTGGGGAATGACAGCCATTCTGTCCATAGTAATGGCTGTTCTGGTCTTTGAGAGGAAACCAGAGTTTGAGGTTGGCTTTGATGTGGACAGTCCGATCGTTACCTTTCGTCGTGTACTTGAACGCACTCTAAGCAAGTTATAAGTGTATAGTAAAGGTGAACCAGGCAAAAAATTAGGTTGATCCTAGACTAAATAACATGATTTATACACCAATAATATAATTGATATGTTCCCTTTTGTGTAAAGTAATTAGCAATTGCAAGAACATTGCTCCTCATACAGCAATTATGAATATATTTAGAAAAATACTACAAAGCTTTCACCAGTGACCTCATGCCCTGTGCAGTGTTAGGCTTTAGTTATTTGTACATGTTTACACTGATGGTAACATTTTTATAGCTGGGATCAGGTAAAATTTTCAGTTATCACAAATTTTAATGATGCATTGTATGTAAGAGCAGGAGGCATGGAAAGTAACAGGGTATAGAGGGTATAACAAGTCAGTGTGACTAACAACTTTACAACTCTCTCTTAGAAATAAAACATTATGTTATTTTTAAATGAGTTCAAGTGAGACATGAGTTACTCATTTTTTAATTTTCATGTACTGTGTGTACATGGCTTTGTAACAGCTGAGGAGTTTCCATCAGCATTGGATTCTTCTCTGCAGGGTTCAATTTAACGGACTTCCGAAATAAAACAGAAAACCAATGTAAGTGTATTTGTAATTCATATTAAGTAAATATATGAAAATATGAAGATTCATGTGGGTTTTAATTTCTCTTTACTATTTCTGTCCATTCTAATGATAGTAGAAGCCATTGTATAACATTGCCATTGCTTTTCCTGGCAATATGTTAGGCTTTTACAGTGTAGCTGCTGGGAGCAGGTGGACTCAAGCCAGCTAATCTTTGCTCCATCAGACAGCAAGGCTGTCTCAGCAGCTCTCTGCAAATGGAAGGACAACAATCTATCACATGCCATGGCATCACAGCAACGGCAAAATGAAACAAATTTATTTTCAGTCTCCCACGAATGCCCCTGTGACAGTTTTTCATGAAGATAAAAAGGGTTGTTGTTAATCTGGCCACAGTAAAAAGTAGACGTTTGCAGTATGTGAATGTTTATGCAGGTTTATTGACCACTAGAGGGCGCAGTAATACTGGAATAACATAAACAATGGCGTTTAAAACTGGAATTGCAGTTAGTAGCAATCACTACATCTGTGGTTAAAGGCACCAGAATGTGAGAGGGTGGAATATTAGTAATATATAGGGGCGTACATATTTTCACATTTAATACATTTTCAGGTGATGGGTCATTT
Source organism: Lepidarchus adonis (assembly GCA_037576955.1). Classification (NCBI taxonomy): domain Eukaryota; kingdom Metazoa; phylum Chordata; class Actinopteri; order Characiformes; family Lepidarchidae; genus Lepidarchus; species Lepidarchus adonis. The sequence continues at coordinate 10,608 of JBBIGC010168590.1, forward strand.
ATATTTTATATGCTCCTATTACTAAAATGTTTCCATTCTCCATAGGTTTTGCTCAAATGTACAGTATATGAACAGATTAACAGCCCTTGCAAAGACATAGTTTCCAGTTAACATGAAATATTAAAAAAGATAGGTTATTGTTTGTTTGCTTTTATGTTTGAAGTTCTTTGATTGGGAGCTTGATAGTAGTTTTTCATTAGTTAAAGAAACACACACATTACAGGTCATTTAAGTTAATCTGTGATAAGCTGGCCCATATTATAAGATGCAGCATTACTGAATTTACTGATCTTAAGTAAAAGCATGTAACTTGACACACCCCTGGAGACCTTTGCAGCTCTATACTGGTAGTGACATTACACATATACATATACAATTAAAATGATAAAATTTGGAACCTGCCACAATGCAAGAACTAAGCTGCAGAATTTAATCTCCTTGCAATGTCTGTAATATTGTTGAACTTCTCCAACATCAGCGACAGCAAAACAGCACAGGTCGCTATTAATGTTTATCCGATTTGAAGAAAGGTACGCCTAATAATTTTTGCATTTCAGTATTGCTAATTTTATACTGAAGAATTTACATGTAGATGGATGAATGGCATTGCTCTGTGACGGAGCAGTGCAGAGACATTTTCCAGGATCAAAGAAGGGTTTTTTTTCTTCTTCTCACCAGAATGTGAGGTTATACTTAGCAAAGCTAATCATATGCTGCATTTAGACAAGATCAACTATATAAACACTTCTATTTTACAATACACAGAGAGTCTGCGTATTTTGATGCATGGAGGATTTGAATAAAGACTATGCTAACTGCTACCCGATGCTAGTTCCGGAAACTAGTTTTTTTTCTGTTTTCCAGTGGAGTGTCACTGATCTATCTTTGCATTGTTTTCAAACTGTTCATTGCTGCAGTAAACAGTACATTTAAATTCAACTAATCATTTGGGGATGTTGTCTTTTTGTACTGAATTATACTTTTATCAAATGTGTTTTCATGTTTTTAGATAGGCCAACCGATTTTAGCAAGAGTATATAAGAATATATGTGAACCCTTGGGTTTAATAACTGGTGACTATTTTTCTGAATCCATTGTTGTGGACTTGTTCTAGTGTTTTGAGTCATTGTCCTGTTGCATCACCCAACTTCTACAAAGTTTCAGCTGACACACAGACATTCTCACACTATCCTAAAGATTTTTTTTGATACACTTTGGAATTAATCTTTCCCTCATTGATTGCAAGCTGGTCAGAGCCTGATGCAGCAAAGCAGACGCAGATACATTTACATTTATATTTATTCATTTGGCTGATACTTTTGCCCAAAGCGACTTCCAGGTACAGGAACAATCAAGCAAAAATTCAGACATGACAATACTGATGTGCGAGTTACAGGGAGTTCAACACATTCTTTTTAGTCATAGAACACAGTGCAGGTGCTACAACATTACTTTCTGCAAGAGAAACACATTCTACACTAAGTCTAAACAGACTGTAGGTGCTACAGCATAATTAACATGGTCTATTCATATATACGAGTGCTATACGAGTCCAGGACATTCTTTATTGTCATTAAATGTTTCAGCATTAGCTGATGTTAAGTGCTTCTTCGCCTATGATACGACACAATGCAAGTAGCAAATGTAATTATATTGTTGTAAGTATAAATTGTATAAGTATAAGTGTGAAATCATCATGTTTTCTTCAATATACAATACAGTTGGGATGATGCTTTCAGGATGATATGTAGTGTTCTTCCCAAATATTATATCAGTCTGTTCGCTGTGGAGTGTCAACGTGCCCTTTTACAAATTTCAATTGTGCAGCAAGTTGTTTTAATAAACAGCAGCTTCCTTAATGGTGTCCTACCATAGACAACCAACGTGTTCAACATTTTACATACTGTAGACTCATGAACACAGAGGTTAACCATTTCCAATTATGTCTTCACATTTTTGAAGATTCTTATCTTACAATTGGGATTGATATTCATTGAGCTCTAGGAATTGGTAATCTGCATTGAGCCTCCAGAAAAGACCAAGCAACCAAATGCCTTTATGATCTTTATACTGTAAGACTTGCATGCTAAATATGTGCTCATTAGTAAGGAAATCTGATCTTCAAGAGTAATTGGAAGTGATTGGCTATCTCCAGCGTCTTTGTCCCAGTCACTCCACTGCATTCCTTTCTTTACAAGTTCTTGTGGTTTGGCCAGAGTTAGTTTGTTTTGTTCTATTAATAACTCAGGAGATAGTGAGCCATAAATTAACTTCAGCACTTGCTTTGGTTCTTAAGCAGAGATGTGGAAAAGATTTTTATTTTTAGCTTTCACTTTATGTCTGTCCTGTGTCAGTTTTATTTCATGTTTAATTTTGTTTTCAGATAGCAGCCTGAATGCTGGTCTACTGTGGGTGAGAATTAATGTGTTACTCAATGCTGCATTCAAGGAAGCTCAGTTCAGTCAAGCTAAGCAGCTTTGAAACATAAAAGTCTGAAAATGTTTAGGTGATGGAAACACCACATAAAACAGGTTCCTAAATGTTCTTGACTTACAGTCGTAGTCATTGGCAACCCTGGTTAAGTGTTATGTTCTTAGGCTTCTTTGACAAAAAAAATATGGACACAAAAAATGGAAAAATCCACCATTTAATTGAAGTACATTTATTAATTGGGAAAATAATTTTTTCACATTAATATTTGTTTTTTCATGATAACATGTTACATGCACTAGGGGTGGGATTTGCAGGGTCTCTTACGATACGATATGATATGTGATACATGGCCCATGATAATGATAATATTGTGATACAGCAATTCTGCAAATCGATATATTGCAAGACAATGACGTAGAGATACATCACAGAAACCTGGGGGCGTGGGGGATTAGTAGGTGGGGTGGTTAGTAGTTTGGTTGCCAAACGAACTACAACTCCCAGAAAGCAATTCTCTTTTCTGATCATATTACCCACGTATTTTTCCACACCAGACACTACTTACATAGTTATTGGCTATGCTACATATTGGCAAGAATATTCTCCACACTTGCATTATAGGGTCTTTCCCCTTTTTCAAGGAAGCTCTCCAGCGAAATGTGTTTTACTCATGCATAAAAAAAATCATCCACAGTCTGTTCCAATGTTCACTGTTCTGGGTATGAGGTTCTTTTTTTGGATACTCATCCTTGAAATGTTTGTTGCCAAAAAACTCAAATAAGACGCATCATATTTATACACCAGGAAAACAGGAAGTCATTCATTTCTGATAGTTCCTATTTACTCTGATCAACTTAATAAAACTAAAAAATGCTTCAATGACCTTTATTTTATACAACTTGTTAGAGGTGATACGTGTTTTTATGAAACATAATTCTTTATTAGTGATGGATTCACAAATTCAGTATGAGGTTATGCTCTATAAATAAAATTAATTACATATGTAAATTTTCTGCATATATATATATATATATACTTTAAACAGGCCTTTTTAAAGATTATATATACAATGTGCAATGAGTTAAAATATGTTAAACTCAACAAATTAATTTAAATTGTGGCCTAGAATTGTATAATATACAGTAGTAATTGACGTTGCTCAGCAAGATTTTAGAAGGATCATCCTGGATTGTGGTTGCATATAAAATATAAGCAGTTTGTATGAAGTGGTTTCTTTTTTATCCAATGAAGTTGTTTGTATTTGTACGAGTTTAATTGCAGAAGGTTTTCTTCAGTGCATTGCTGGTGTCAGGCACTAAGCAAGACTGCAATGTGATTTGGTTCTCTTTTATCCTTACATTGCTTTTTGCTTACATTGCTATGTAATGATTTAAAATAAAGTCTGTCCAGGTGTTTTACAGGTCTGAGTTGCTAACCCTGTTGTTAAGAGGGGTTATTCTAGGGTTAAGTTTCCCAGAATGCCAGTTTATACGAGAGTCTGCCAACTTTAAATAAAGCTTTCTGTCCCTGAACATTACTTATACACATTTACTATCAACAGTATATTCTTGGTACTGAAAATGCCTTTCTAGACCTTCATGGAGAAAATACACTGAACATCAAAAGTTTGAGGAACATCATGGTTCTCTTGGAGTTTTCAGAACAGGGTTGGATTTGCATGATTGACTATGTAAGGCAAATGTTTACAAATGTAGACTTGTTTATCAAGGTGTCTTGATTGACTTGAAAAGTTTAGCTTATTTATATTCAGTTTTTGTAAAGAAGTCAAGAAATCAATACACCTTTTAATAAATGCTATTGCAACCTGACAAAACGTACTCATTTATTTGACAGTGAACTGTGTTTATTCTAGATTTTGTCCTGCTTAATTTGTGGTAGTGTTGGAGGCCTAGAGCAGAGTGTCAGTATCTCCCCAAGTATTTGGGACATTGTTAGAGGGAAGAGGCTCGCTCACTGTTAGCCAGAACTTACCTCATTACCCAGTCCCAGCAGGCAGAGCTCCACTCCTGCTGTCCCTGAGGTTATTTCACACATGAGGTCTTCTGGAACCCCCACTGGGAAAACCTTTATTACCTATTTTTAGCCCAACAAAACCAGTCTTTGTTCCCTTTATCAGAACCCTCCAGACTTGTTTCACTTTTTCCCTCTCTGCCAAGGTCAATATTGTGCAGAGGGAGAAATGGGCTATAGCGTGGTGGATGGATTTTGGCAACAGTTTTGTGAACATGACCACAGACACCTGACTGCATTCCCTGAGGATGACATCACTGTGAGAACAAACAAAAATGCAATGAGTTCAAAGAAAATAAAAAAAAAAGCTCATTGAGAAGAGTATCTTATTGGAAATGTCCTTATTGGAAATGTCCTGTGCCAGCTGTGTACAAACACTATTACCATTTGTTTTACTGAGCTTAATACTGCACGGTGTTGCATTAATGAAAAGCATCTGTTAACAGCATAATCAATAATCAGCAGCAGACAGGCTGTAATTTAAGCGTGGTCCATTTTAGCACATGTGCACTCTGAATGCCATTTATTATATATTCTAAAACTGTTAGTGAGAGAAAGACCTCTTAAACTGAACATTTGCACCAACATGTTTATTACTCCAGTTGCATTGAACACCTACTTTTATTTAATTTTAAGTGTGGAATGTGTGTGTGTGTGTGTGTGTGTGTGTGTGTGTGTGTGTGTGTGTGTGTGTGTGTGTGTGTGTGTGTGTGT
>JBBIGC010168606.1:0-15781 GCA_037576955.1 Lepidarchus adonis
GAGAGCTGTCTAACGACACCAGGGACAAGATTGTTCACCTGCACAAGACTGGGATGATCCAATCTACAATAGGCAGCTGCTTGGTGAGAAAAGATCAACTGTTGGTGCAATTATTAGAAAATAGAATAAAAAAAAAAGTTCACTGACAATCTACCTCAACCTGGGGTTCCATGCACCTTGTAAATGATCTTGAGAACGGTGAGGAAACAGCCCAGACCTACACAGGGGGAACTGGTCAATGACCTGAAGACAGCTGGGACCACAGTAACAAATGTTACTATTAGTAACATACTACGTTGTCATGGATTAAAACCCTGCAGCACTCGACAGGTCCCCCAGCACATGTCCAGGCCCGTCTAAAATTGACCATGGATGTCATGGGGTCAGGTAAGACGAAAATGGAACTCTTTGGTATAAACGCCACTCTCCATATTTGGATGGGAAGAATGACGAGTTGCATTCCAAGAACACCATACCCACTGTGAAGCATGGGGGTGGAAACATTATGCTTTGTTGCTGTTTTTCTGCAAAGGGGACAGGACGACTGATCTGTATTAAGGAAAGGATGAATGGGGCCATGTATCGTGAGATTTTGGGCAAAACCTCATTCCATCAGTGAGAGCATTGATGATGAAACGTGACTGGTTCTTTCAGCATGACAATGATCCCAAACAAACCGCCCAGGCAAGAAGGAGTGGCTACATAAAAAGCATTTAAAGGTTCTGGAGTGGCCTAGCCAATTCAATGGAGAATCAGTGGAGGGAGTTGAAAGCCTGTTGCCCAGCGACAGCCCCAAAACATCACAACTCCTGAGAAGATCTGCATGGTAGAATGGGCCAAAATACCAGCTACAGTATGTGCAAAGCCAACCAAGGTTATATTACAAAGTATTGAGGTGAACCTTTGACCAAATACTTATTTTCTGCACCAGTATACAAATAAATTCTTTAAAAATCATACAATGTGATTTTTTGGATTTTTTTTCATTCTGTCTCTCACAGTTGAAGTGTATCTATGATGAACAGACCTCTCTCATCTTTTTAAGTGGGCTTTCAGACTTATTGGCTGCCATATACTTTTTTGCCCCACTGTAGAACCACTTACAAATGCCGCACTAGTCAAAAGCTTTGAGACAGCTGATCAAATGTGTTTTTATTATTAAATAATTAGGGCAAGCACTTTTATGATAAGTTATAACAATTTATGTTATGCAATTTATAGCAAATAAAAAAATATATATAGCTCCCCCCTGTGGAGAGTGTAGAGACTGCAAAGTATGACTTCGTAATGTCATGTTAATCATTCCATGGTCTCATGGGCAACCAGTTCATGAAGAACATTATTTTTCATCTATTCACTCCACAGTCGTGTTATTGATTATACCTTAGTAATTATGTCAGACCTTTACATTTAAGTAGAAATCCAACACATTTGAATGATATTCCTGCTCATGTGGAACTTCGCTCCTGTTGGAAAACCCTCTGAAGCTGCCTGAGAGGATGTACACGTTCCACTCACTACATTCATCCATTTTGTTACAGTTTAGGTCCAAAAGTGGAGGCAAAATGTTCTCTACTTCTAAGTTATTGCAAAAGTTTTATACCAGGTCATTTTAGAGAGTTTCTATGGGTTCATTCATTAAGAAAGTCACTTATTTTAAAGACGGACTGCAGTCTTCACATACTGTTGACTACAGGGTCAAAATAGAATAAACGACACGGAAAGTCTTTGTCATTAAACACGTCAAAACCTTTGACTAGTAGTGCAGACTAGAAACTACAGCATTATTCTGTAACAGTGTTGCATCTCAGTCACAGACGGAGTTTCTGCTTCTCCAACAAACCCTTACCTTTTTCATCTTGTGTCTCATTGCTGGACTGGTGCAGTTTCCCATCATTCAAGTTCCTCAAAGTAGTGTTTTATCCCTCTCTTTCTTTTGCTTTTCTCCTCCCTTCTTTCTCTCTATGTGTGGATTTTACAGAACGGGTCGCTCAGTAAATCCCAAGCTACAGTCATATCCCACATATTTGAAAAAAAAAAAATCTACTTAATTTACGTTCTTCACTATTCGTCCTCAAAACTATCACTTTGCATCCTTTCCGTCACTTCCTGTGCTGTTCTTCTCTTTCTGCACTCGCTTACTAACAGTGGCACTTGCGTGCAAATGATATTTACAAGCTGGATGAGAGAGAGAGAGAGAGAGAGAGGGAGTGTGAGTAAGCAAGGGGGGGGGTGTGAAAGAGAGAAAAAGAGGGAGAGAGTAGGGTGGAGCGAGTATTAGACTTTTTTAATCCCGTGTTTGAGATTAAAGAGTGGACGGTTAAGGAGAAGGAGAGAAAGCGAAGTGACTGGTGGTAGGAAAAGTGTTGGAGAAACAGATGGAGAAACATGGCAAAGTCTGAGCAAAGAAGCTCTATTCACTGGAGAGAATAGAAAAAAATTGCGTGTGTATGTTCACGAGGGCTTCTGCTTCCATGTACATGCATTAATCCTAAAGTAATCACACCCCACTCTACATTAATGTATGAAACCTTATATCACAGCCGACTGGGCTGTAATCCACAGTAATCCATCACACACACATACGCACTAGCGCACACGTTCATCCCAGGACATTTGTTTTGGCGACACCTGTGTTTTATATTCAAAAGCAAAGCTATTCTGGCTATTATTGTCAACGTTCTTCTCTTTCCTTATTGCTTATTCCTGTGTAGTATTGCAATTTAAAGAAACCCTCATAACGTTGATGTCAGTCGTCATGCAGGTGAATGCTGGTATAAACAGTCAGGTGGTCTGTGTGCTATGCATGGGTGTCAGCATCTAGGTTCAGATGAGGCGCATCACCAGACAGGCTGTTTTCAGCTTCACATGAGCAATAGTGAGGATGTGTGTGTTGACAGTTAACAGTATCACAGTGCAGTAACGTCACAGTGACATTAGGTGGAAGCATGTGTCCATGTTGGAGCTGGAGTTACAGTATTAACCACAGAGTAACGCCTCAGGGCTACTAAACAGTGCACTCTGTAACGAAACATGGTCTGTACTCGTTAAAGATTAACAACCTAAAGGAGAAAGAAGGATTGTAATCATATTTAACAATGTTTCTGTTATAAATTGCTCTAAATTGCATGTATATGATCACTTGTTGCATCTCTCAGTTACTACTCTAAGTGACAGTCCTAATTATTTAATTAAAAGCAATACAAACATGTTTGATCAGGTGTCCCAAAGCTTTTGACTAATGCTGCATTCGTGAGTGGTTCTATGCGAAGAACAAATTACTTTGAAAGTAGCATTTGTTCAATATCTACGCCTAGTTGCAGCTCTGGCTGTGTATAATTTAGTAGGTACATTCTTCATCAAATCTGATATTATGCCCTCAATTTCTTAATGAATGAACCCATAAAAACTCTCTAAAATGACCTGGTATAAAACTTTTGCAATAACTTTTTGCCTTCACTTTTGGACCTAGACTGTAACAAAATGGGTTAATGTAGTGACTGGAACGTGTACATCCTCTGAGGCAGCTTCAGAGGGTTTACCAACAGGAGAGAAGTTCCACATGAGCAGGAATATCTTTCAAATGTGTTGGATTTCTACTTAAATGTAAAGGTCTGACATAATTACTGAAGAATAATCAATACCATGACTGTGGAGTGAATAGATTAAAAATTATGTTCTCCGTAAACTGGTTGACCATTGGTTGACTGATTAACCTGACATTACGAAGTCATCCTTTGCAGTCTCAACATTCTCCACAAGGGGGAGCTATTAGGAATCAAACTGTTTTTGTTATTAATTGCTATAAATTGCATGTATGTGCTTACTTCTTTAATCTTGAAAGTGACAAAAACAAGAAAAATGTAATTGATCGGGTGTCTCAAAGATTTTGTCTAATGCTGCATTTGTAAGTGGTTCTATGTTCACAACAAACTATTTTAAGAGTAGCATTTGTTAAGTATTTAAACTGAGTGATGTTAAGCTGCAGGCATAACTGTTTATAATTCAGTAGTGCATTCGGCATACATCAAGTGTTTGTACAGTCAAACCCCGCTAGATTACCAACCTCGCGTCTCTGCAAATTTAGAGCCCGGACCAATAGGGGTTTGACTGTATATGGAAACATGTTTTTATTGTCCAGCCGTGGTTATTAATACAACGAGTCTTATATCACAACCCAAAACTTGAAAATAACAATAAAAAATAAACACAGAAACATATAAACCCCCATTTCTGGAACCATTTTGTAAAAAAAACATTAAAGCAAGAATCTGCTATTTATTTATGCTCTTTGTTTAACTGTAGTTACATAAGTACAACGAAATGGTTTACAATGTTTACACCAAAGAATAAATGTTGATTTTAATGCCTGTAACACAATCAACAGAAGTTTAGACAGAAGTGTGTTTATCCCTACATCAGCTTTCCTTTTAATTACACTTTTTAGTCGTTTGAGAACTGAGGATACTAATCACTGCAGTTTGCTAAAATTCTTACTTGATACAAGACTGTAGCTATTCAACAGTTAACTGCTGACACTGTCTGATTCTCCTCATAATGTGACATGTTTTCAGTAGGATCCAGACAAACGCACATGTTTATAAAGCCCTGCTGTTATGGCATGTGCAGACTATACCTTAGCATTGTCTTCACTGATATCACTGGTCTGTTTTGTCTTTGGGACAGAGCTTTAGACAAGCATTTGTTCCTGAACACAAGCTAAAACTTGGACGTATGTAGTACATGTTTACACTTTTTGCACTGACAATTCTTTGAAAAACTTTGATATAGAACATTGATCCATGACCTGTGTTTGTTTGCAAAGAACCTTTGGTAGATGTTTCTTTTATACCTTGACTTGATACCCACACCTGTTACCTAGTACATATAATTTTGTCTTATTTAGCCCCTTCTTTTTTTCTATGTGTTGCAAGAATAACACTTTTAATTTGTGTAAAATGAAGGTATGAGACCATTTACGATTTGCAGATTTATGTTGTTGACTTATGCTACAAAATGAAGGCTCCCAATTGTCACAACTAACTGAGCATTATATTGAGAGAGATAAGTTCAATCCCAGTGGTGCCAGAGACATCCATTGGAAGGAAACCAAGAAAGTGCAAATGGCTTTGCCGCCTCTAGAGCTGTACTTTTTTTGGTTGTTGTAGATATAATCAGTAGTAAATGGCAGAGCATGGACTACTTTTTTTCATCACTATATCTAACTTAAATCTTTGTCATTTTTAAAGTTTGTTACGAAAAATTATGCTTTTCACCAGTATTACTCAGTTTTTTTAACCAGTCCTGTCCTAACAGTTTGACCAAAAATAAGGGAATTCTGGTTGTATGTAGTGTCAGGGCAGTTTTGCTCTACAAGAGGGGGGTCTGAGATATTCTTCCTAAGCTAACGAGAGTTTCGGTTGTTCCCCCTTTTGCCAAATAGACATTATTAATTAATCTCCGAATCTCCGGCATCAGAGTGGACAGACAGAGACAAACACATCAAACACAGACAGACAAATAACAGAGGAGAAAAGAGAGAGAGAGAGAGAAACGATGGGGGGGGGGGGGGGCAAGAGGAAACGCCTACGTCATGTATCATGGTTAAACAATATCAATATTGGAAACAATAGCAATGGCAACATACCTACGTACATTTGTACAATTAATTATTATAATAGTGTTAACGATTCCATCTATGAAGACTTCTCTAGTTGACTTATATGAATCCGTAAATGTGTCACTGGAGGTGGTAGCCGGTGTAATGGTGGATGATGCATTGACTGCTTTCAATAACACCTCTCCCTCCACACTATAGTTCTAATGGACTACTGAATTTGTTCAGTTTCAGTGTTTACAGTAGACTCCTGAGACAATGGCAGTGCTAAAGTCATATCTGTTCTGCACATGTGAAACAAACACGTACAACAGTTCTTTTTTTTGCCATTTTGTTTCAAATTACATGGAGGCTGATTAGGTAACAGGGTTTTCCTGCACTGAAGGAGTCAATTTAGAGTGATTGCTCTTGACTAGGCTATAATTTGATGAAGCTAAAGGATAAAAATAGATGTACCTTGTCCTTAAACCAATGAAATACGATATACACTGTTCCAGGAAGGTGACTGTTTGGGTTGGGTTTCCCTTCTCGTTGGTGATAAAATGTCAATATTGAGTGATTACAGTACCATGTAAGACAATCTTAGCATGGGAAAGTAATACTACGAGATAAAGATGGCAGTCGGACTGAGCACGAGAGGACAGGCCTGCTTGTGTTTGGGCACCTACTTTAATCTTTGATCTTTACCTCACCCCCTGAATGTAGCTGTGAAAGCCCGACTTATATCACGAAAAGTGTTTAGTGATTTCATGAAATGGTAACACTAAAGCTCTTATGACAAAGAAGAAGGTCTTGGACTCTTTTAGCACTACTCGATATGAATAGACCATGTTGTTTATGCTGTAGCACTTAATGATAGTGTAGAAAGTGTTTTTCGCTTTTAGATAGTAATGTTGTAGCTCTTATCATCTGCACTGTTGTAGCACCTGCACTGTTTTCTATGACTAAGAAGAAAGTGTTGAACTCGCTATAACTCTCACATCAGTATTGTCATGTCTGAATTTATGCTGATTGTTCCTGTACCTGGAATTCACTTTGTACAAAAACGTCAGCCAAATGAATAAATGTAAATGTAATGTAAATGCTACGTCTATGCTACAGCATGGCTTCAGTGGCAAACAGTCCAGTCTGTTTATATCAGCATTTAATTAAAATTTATGTAATGTAGTGTGTTTTAATGTGACATTGCATTGTAGAGAAACTTAGAGTTAGAATTCTTTAAAATAACTATAATAGAATTAGAGGCTGTAATGTCTACAATGCAAAAGTATCATGAATGAATGTATGAACGAACGAACGAATCAATCAGTCAATCAATCAATCAATCAATCAATCAATCAGTCAGTCAGTCAATCAATCAGTCAGTCAGTCAATCAGTCAGTCAGTCAGTCAGTCAGTCAGTCAGCTTTAATTAAGTGTATACATTCCCAATGACAAAACTACACCTCAGGCATCAGATAGCATAGTCATTACTATTTTATATCATTTTGATGCATATATGCATGATGTAGTTTAGGTATTACATGCTTTGGGCATCTGGTTTGCATCTCTACCACTGAGCATTTCCGACTCAGTAAGTGTCTGACTTTAATTGCATCTTAGCAATTAAGATCTAATAACAAAATCATTAAAAATACAAAATCCCATTTAACTATCGAATATACTGAATTAATATAAAGAAAATCAAAATAGTAGCATGCACATTTTCTCGGGATGCAACAACATACAAGACCGAGCTTGGCACTGTGAACATTATTGTGATAAAGTGCATCATAATAAGTTTCAGGATGCATGTTTCATTGAAAAAACTTTTGAAGGGTACTTGGCATAGGACGATTGTTTTGACTGTCTCAAGATGAAGAAGCATTTAGAGAGTCTATTAAAGGTGGAGGTGGAGGTGAAGTAGGAAGCCTACTGCCTCATCATAAACTTCTTTCAGTTATACATTTCTCAAGGGATTTGATAAATTCATGCAGACAAAGGGAAATCTGGTGGAAAATGTAGGCTTTTCTTTCAGATGACTAATGCCTTCACACAAAAGATAGACGAGACCTTTGGTCTGAGAATTATAACTTAAAAATGAACAAACAAACAAACAAACATTAACCACAGGTCACTTCACAGTGTCTGTAAATTTTTCGAGCTGAAATTTGAGAGTAGGTTGTAGGCGTATAAGTTGCTGTTACCTAATCGCCATGACGAAACACTACACACAGGTCACTGATATGTTGAGTAGGCCCACAGTGAACATGAGCTTGATGAGCTAGCTTGCTAGCTTTCACCCTTGATTGCTACACTTTAGCAATGCACTTTGACTGAAATCTAGTTGTGCTTTTCAGTTAACTGCCTGTATACACAACTTCCATGTGTTCTTATCTTCTATGGGTTTTAGAGATGCATGTATATTAGATTTGTGTGTGTGTGTGTGTGTGTGCATGTAAAAGAAGTTAAGAGAGAAGATATATATGAGCAATGGATCTGCAGGAATATTAAATAATTCAGTGCAAAAGGAGTAAGAGGACATGCAGAAAAAACATAGTGTCCTTAAGACTTCAGGCCAGATGTCTAGCACATGTGATTTTGTCTATTCAGGACTAATTTTGTCTGTTTGAGTGTGTGTGAGTTGGAGATGTTAAACTCTTTGTAGTGTGTAAGTTCAATTTCCACATTCTGTATATTTTGTTTTAGATTCTTTATAAGTGCACAATGGGGGGAGCTGTGTGAAATGACATTTTAATGCACAGTGTACTGCGTATATTGTTGTATTGACATTAAATCTCTCTTGAATCTTAAATCAATTTTAAATGAAATGATTAAGTTCAAACCTGGAGGCTTCAAATTAATTGGGCAACTCTGGTAAAGCATCGGCAAGTCTTGTTCTGTCATTCCAAAGTACGGCGTTTGCGGCGTAAAAACAAAGTTCGCGAGGGAACTAGTTGATGAGCGGAGGGGACGAATACTTCATCACGTGAAGAGTTTGCAGCTAGTAAAAGTTGGTTATGCAGTTTAAGGCTTGTACTAATTTGCATAAACTTAAGGTGCAAGGGTCGCCGTAGTAACGGATCTCCGATGTAAGCTAATCTCCATTGAAAATGGGGAAAATGGGAATATTGAAAATATTCTTTTGAATATGACATCTTCTGAATGATGAGAAGTTCAAATATGTTCTTAGATCAACCAATGCAATTTATACAATCTACACAAACACAACTCTCATGTTTGCTGGGTTTACATTAATGCACCACAATGAATAATATTCTATGTGTGTGTGCTGGATTAAACATCATGCTTTCTCACCTGGCCAAAAACAGAATCCACAATGGGCACGAGGTCAACGTCACCTTTCTCATGCTGTTCCTCTGTGGAGGCTTCATCTTCCTCAACCTCATCGCCCTCACCTCTTGTTTCAGGTGGTGTGGCTTGTCTCTGTCTTCTTGTAGGCTTAGAGCTGCTGTTGAATGCCTCCACTACACCCATTTCGACCTGCTTCCTTTGTTTCTCCACTTTCTTCTTGATGGCAGCCTGAACCTGCACCAGCACCAGCATCAGAAGGATAAGAGCTCTTTTAGCTTCACCATGATGAGAAAGAGGAGCCACAGTCCTTACCCACATTCAAACGTCTGGTTTTATTGTAAGGAAGCCTTTGTTATTGCACACTGGAAATTGGTTTTGAGGTTAGCTAGTAGTGCTATACTGTTATAGCCAAAATAATAGGCCTAGAAGTGTCTAGTGGCTTTTACCATCTTTATCTTCTTTTCTAGCATTAACTGTTGCATGCGGTGGCATGAAGAAATGTCAAAGATCATAAAGCACAAAACCATAGTTTTCTTTTCTTTATGGTTATTAATGTATATGAACGCTGCAGAAATACTTATTCAAGCATTCATCAACTCAAGCTTATACTACTGCAACTCTCTTTTCTTCCAAATGTTCAAAACTCTGCTGTCTGATCAACTCTCCTATTTTTCTCAAACTTCAGGGACTACCAATATCAGTCATATCGTATTCGCCACAAGCTGCTTCTCATTACCTTCACATCCTCCATTGCTCCACATCTTTCTAAATCACTTCACTCATGTTCTCCTTCATGCTCTCGTCGCTCCTGTTACACTGGTCTGCTTGTCCTTGCTCCCAAATATCATCTTAAGTCAATGGGAGCCACATCATTCAGTGTTTTTGCACATAAACTCTGGATAATTCTCCCCCGAAATCTTCGCAATCTTTCTATAGCTTTTTAAAACTAAAATTATTTTCATTCCAGTTTTACATCATCTTCCAACTGCTGACAGTGTAGTGTTAGTGTTCTTGGTCTCTGTAAAGAGACTTTGGGTCTGGAAAAGGCCCTTAATAAATAAATAAATAAATAAATAAATAAAATAACTTATTTACTCATTTAAGTTATAAGTATTATTGTTGTATAATTGTTGTATTATTGTTGTATAAAACATCTAATAAAACAAAATAAAATAAATAAATAAATAATTTTAAATAACATTTATTTACTAATTTAAATTATAAGTATTATTGTTGGTGGTGTTGCTCTTATTCCTCTTCTTCTCATACATTATGGCTAATGCTTTTCAACTTTGCACAGGCAGTAAAAATAATCATCTAAATAGTCTTTATAATGTAGAATCTTTTGTTTACCAGTTGTACAATTATGTATATTTTTTATATATTATAAAATACAAAATTTTACAAAACTACATACGTACTACATACTTTGCAGACACCCTGGTAATATGTTCCCTTAACACCCAATATTGGTGTATACATAAATAATAATGGTCATAATAATATTAGTTATTGTTGAGACTGGCAGAGCACAAGCCCACAGAATTGGCAGAACTAAAGGCCTCTGTGTTTATTTGAAACAGCTAAAAACAACAGATTTCTTCTTGACCTGAAGTGTCTCTATAAAAGAATCTGAAAAACACTTTTAACTGACAGTTGATCAGACAGAACATGTTTGTGGTTCCAGTTTTGCTCTTTAAATAGCATTGGCGCTATCTGGCTAATGTTGCTAGCAAACAATAATCAATAGTCACCAAAGAAAATTAAGAAATCAAAAAATAAGTTTAAATTAAAAAATGAATTGTTATAATCTATCAAATTGAACAAAATATCATGACTACAGAGGGCCATTTCAGACAACGCGAGAGCTGGTTGTAATGAGGACTGATCTTGGAACAGATTCCTTCATTGTCACAAACACTGATTCAGAGATCAGAATCAGAATTTTGCACTTCTTCTTGGATTAAAGGAATATAATCTACATTTTTTGCTGAGCTCTTGTTTATTATGCTAATGGCTAAAGCTAACATATGTCTAGAAAACAGAAAAGGTGCATTGGCTTGAAAATGTTTTATCCATAACTGATCAAAGAATGGCCAAAATGTCACTCTCCAGATTTCACAGAACCTTTCAATTTCTTTTTGTTTTTTAACAGCGTTTTAACAGGCGACATGATACTCGGCTTTAACGTGTACCATTGAACTGTATGGTTGGTTTTTCCTAGAGGAGATTAAGTCTAGTCCTGAAAACCCCAACACATTAGGTGTAATCTTAACTGTACTAATTTTTGCAAGAGATACTAAAAACATTTTGCATGAATAATCAATCAAATGTTTAAATTTGGGCATTTCTGTACAGTATTTTTGCATTTTATTTTTGCGTGTATGCCAACATCTTTATGAATCTGCAAACAAAGAACAATTCTATCATTAAAGCCCTTGAAGTGCAGGCTTGTTATTCACTAACAGTGTGATGATGTAGCAATGAGAGTAAATGAGTGTGAGAATTAAAAGTTTTAGTTAATAAAAAGGTTGCGAAAGGACAAATAAGGCAATGTTAAATCCATCCCCCAGTCTCTCGCACACACACCTGTTTCGCTGTCCTCTCCGGTGGAGCACTCATTCCGGCAGGACTGCCTCCCCCTGCTGCTGATCCCTCCCGAATGATCATGAACATCACTGTAACTATCTGACGCTCTCGCTCGTCCTCTCATACACACACTCACGCTCTCTCTCTCTCTCTTCCGTCCTCTCCCGCTATCTCTCTCTCCCTGTAAGCTAACACCTGTCCTACCCCTCCCTCTGAAGTTTCTTCAGTCAAGTTGCCGGGTTTCTTCAGATAAGGTGCTTAATTTAGATAAATTCACTGTTATCGTCTAATCAAACCTCAAAACCGAAGCTAATGGATGAGTTCTGGCCTTAACCTTCTTCTGCAGATCAATTAAGTAAAATGAACAATGTGTTTTCTTTTCTATCTCTCCATCCTGCCCTGCGATGACTCGCTATTGTATTTTCTGCCTTTTGTCTCAATCTGCTGCCGTTCTCTTAGCCTCTCTCTCTTTCTTTCTCTCTCTCCATCTCGTGCGTTCCGTGCAGGCGCGCGTGTTTTATCCCGCGGGGTTGAAGGGCCGAAGGATACGGTGTCCATTCCTTAAGCTCTTTACTTCTCTCTGGTGACACGCCGTCCATCAGATACCACCTTCTCACTTTCCTTATCTTTCACTCGCCTTCTCTCCCTCCATCTCACCTGTAAAGACAGAGTGCTGGTCTGACTGGTGGTGGTCTGACGCACTGTACTCCATGTGACGTTCAAGCCGGGCAAGACGAGGAGCCCCTGCATAAGTGAACAGTATGAATTAGGTTCAGTCACATACACACGTTAACACTCATTGTTTTCTGCCGTCAAACAAAAGCAGCTAATTTGGTGCTGACAGTGTTCAAGCTGAAATAAATACTTTATGTGGGCAGCTTTATTCAAGTCTGGTACATGCTATGAAACGTGAAGCATTTCTGAATGTGAAGCAAAATCGAGCTGAAATTAATATTCTGGACTGTTCCACTTTTCTACAAAGTTATGAGTAAACACATCATACCTAAGCAGTCAGTTTTTGAAATGAAAAATAAACAAGGATAGTCATCTGCATGTCTTGTCAGGTTTGTAGTCAAAAGTCATCTGAGCAAGAAGAACCACTGAACCAGCAACAGGGTCATGGGTGCCCAAGGCTCACTGATGCATGCAGAATGAACAGCAGCCTGTCTGGACATATACAATATTACGCAGGTGATTTTAATGATATGACTGATCTGTGTCCCTATTTTAATATATTTTTTAATTATTAAAACTTTTTTTTTTTATTTATTTATTTTTTTTGCGAAAATAAGATTTCATTAAATACTGCTTTACTGAGTGTACACATTCATATGAGCATCCCAAAAAATCTTAAATAATACACATATAAAACCTTCCTTAATAACGATTCATTGAAATGTTTATGTAGTCCCTACCTTACCAAAAATTTAGGTCATCAAGACCTTTGTAGTTACATTTGATGTTTTTTTTTTGGAGCTACAAAGCTAACACAATAGAAGTCAATGCTAAAAAAGAGTTTGAGTGACATTAGCCTTGTAGCAAACTTAAAACACCAATTTTTTGGCCTTTTGTCCATTTCTGTCCATGCGGAAATTGTCTTTTTGGTCCCTGAAAACAGACATTTTCAAAAACGCTGTTTTTACGTTTGTGTAGACGAGGAAAACTGGGATTTTTGTCAAAACGGTGTGACTTCTTCCCCTTGGACGTCACACTGTGCTCCAGTTTGTTTACTTGAGCAAAGTTATTTTCTACGATGGCAGACACAGACAAAATACTATCGCTCATAACTTTGCTTTTAGGACTTTTTACATGTTTACACACACGCAGTTACTTTCCCTCCATTATGAAGAATATAGGCGTCAGATTGAGCTGTGTTTTCAGAAATCCCCGGCTACATGAATATGTCTGATCCATAACATATGAAGAATACTGAATAAATTCAAAAATGTCAGCAAAAAATATTGTAACAGTTTGTAAAGTAGGGCAATATATACACACAGTTTTGTTCAATTTTGACAGCTTATTGTATTTTATAATATATTAAAAATCTACATATTGTAACAATAGTGAAAACTATTCAAGTTTATTCCCTCTACTGAGTGGCCAGTAAGAGGCTTGCAAAAATACAACAAGTAAATGGTCTGAACTCATATTAATGTTAAACTATCAAAGAACAAAGAAATATGAGTTGAGGCTTGTTATTTAGTCTTAATCATTGATAATAAGATCTGTTTGCTTTTGCACCAGAGGACACTGCAGTATACAGTATTTCTAATTTGTACAAACATATTTATGGATTTATTTATATATTTATTTATTTTTGCTTTGCTATTTTTTGAAATACTTCTTATAAATAGTACTTTTAATCAGAGGCTTTTTTGCACATTTGGTGTTTTCATGCCAGGAAATATTTTCTTTAAAGTGTACACCAAAAGCATGCAACACAGGGTCATTAGTCACTCATCAGCAATAACATAATTACTCATTAGTACTAATTAGTATTATTGACCTTGACTCTGGTATTCTCCTTAAGAGCTGCCACTGACGTCCTGTTCCCACTCTTTATTCATGAACTGCATGCGTTTACTCCTCTGTGCAAATGATAATTATTACAGTTGGTCTGAAATGAGATGAATCTTATGTGAGATAACAGAATGGTTCTGAGATCTGTCATCATTCTTCCATTAGAAGACAGCATGCGACAGAAACACATGAAGATTAATGGAAAAGTAAATTGGGATTTCAAGAGTGAAGCAAATGCATGAGGCACTCGAGAGGAGAAAATGTGTTAAAAAGCCTTTATTAGAATTAGATTAGTAAATAAAATCTTCCCACATGTTTCGGGCCAAATCGGCCTTCCTCAAGGGCTTCAAAATAAAGGTCTGGTGAAGGTCACATGACCAGGCCACCCCAGGTGCATAACATAGGGACATACTTGCTGTGTAAAAAAAAAATTGAAATACATTAAAAAAAAAAAGAGACAAACACAATATAATAACATTATATGTAAACACTATAAACTAAGAAGAATAGACAATTTAATAAGTAAGGAATTCAAAAGTACAGATAAGTATAAGAAGACAATTTTTAAAGGCAAATTTTTATACAAAAATAGACACATTTATAAATGTTGAAATTTTAAATTTAGAATAGTAAAGGGGACCTAACAGATTGATGGATAAACTAGTACTTCTCTATATCAAGAGATTTTAGAGTGTGGAAGATTCTCTCTCTGAATGGAAAGAAAAGGAGAAAAATTAGTTCAAGATTAAGGCCTGGGAGTTGAGTAGCTTTTAGTGTATAAATCCAAAAAGATTCTCTTTGTAAGAGTCTTTAGTCTATCACAATAATTTAGGGATATTGTTATTTACATGAGTGCTTTTCCTAATTGTTCTGAATTTTAATGAAATAAGTAACAGTTTCCTTTGATATTACTAATAATGTATGAGAAGAAACACAATTTTCATTTGTTTAATATTTATTACCCCAAAAATTTAGACAATAACAGGGATAGCCCAAAATAACAAAAATTGACAATTTCAGTAGCGGGTGTTTTCACCATTTGCTGCAATGACAGCGACGTCTCATGCTCCTCACTAGTCTTATGATGTTGTTCTGAGGCTGTGTTCCACTCTTCCACAAGTGCTACACGCAGTTCTGCCAGGTCACATGGGGGTGCAGTACAATCATGCAGTCTCTGCTTCAACTGGTCCCAGACGTGCTCTATGGGTTCAGGTTATGGGTTGGCTCTATGGGCTCTAAGGTAAAGTAGTTAGTAAATGTTGTAGCTCTCTGAATGTCTGAATCTGTCAGACTTCTTTGTATGTAAAATAAATGAATAAATGAACCGTTTGTGTGTGAAACTGCAAATTTATTCTCATAACAGCAAACAAAATTTCACAATATTAATGCTAATAATAGCTAGTCTTGAAGTTTGAGAAGGTAAAACATGAAGGGTAGCGCTTCAGTCAAGCAAAACATCTCTTACAGTTCCTCAAGCTCTATCTTCTCTAACTATGTTCCTCTCCCTTCTGCCTTTTTACTCTTGCTTTATCTTACCCATCCTACACACTGGATCACAGGGATAGTCAGCTATAAAAATACCAGAAAGCTATAAATGAATTTGTGTCAGATTAGTCATTTAAGTGGGAAGAGAAATCTGATCCTTATTCACTGTTCACTACTGCACTATACTGTAGCTCCATTTTCATTCCTTCATGTTCACTTTTCTCCGCTGTTACATACATGTATATATTCATTCTCTCTCTCTCTCTCTCTCTC
>JBBIGC010168631.1:0-15779 GCA_037576955.1 Lepidarchus adonis
AATCTCCCACTCTTTCTCATCTGGTTATGTCCCCTTGTTATGCCAATAAATCATTTGGATTAAACCTCATCTACAGTTTGAAGTAAGCCTACATTTCTCTGACTGGAAATAAGGCCAGGTTGGGTGCAGCCAGCATTCACCAACGCACCTTTCTCACAGTGACTCTGAATCCAGACCTCCAGGGGTTGAAAAATTTGATTTCCATTGATAATTTTTGTGTTTTTGTTGTCAGCACATTCAACTGTTAGAACAAAGTATTTAATAAGAATATTGGATGTCTTATTTTTGTGTTCCCTTTATTTTTTTGAGCAGTGTATTTGAACCTGCATGTATAATTTTGACAAAATCCAAAACAAATTCAAACTTGATCAAAAAGTAATACTAACAAGTCATTTTTACAGATTTTTCCAAAAGGATGGCTGCTTTCAGTATTATGTTTAGTGCAGAATATTTACAGTATGTACAATTTGCAGCAGCATGGCAACCCTTTTGAGTCTGTTTGAAAAGTTTGGCAGTACAGTTATGATAATTTTTTCTAGGTGGAACCCATGTTCTGAGCACCTGCAGAGGAAGACATTCCAAGTGGGTGGACGCACAGGCTCCCTGGACGAGCTTGAGGAATTTGCCATGTCTTACACTCATCGAGGTCGCCATGGGGACTTTGAGGATGTTTGCAGGACACAAGAACGACAGAGAGAACATGATAAAGAGTGCGAAGGTGAACATGAAAGAAATAGAGAACAAGAACGTAAAATTGAACACAATCATTATCCACACTATAGTTCCAAATGTGATTATCTAAAAGATAGTCCTGAAAGAAAATGGACCAGACCTCGGCCTCCAAGCCCTCCTCCCTTACCATGCAAAACTAAGAAAAGAGGCACTTGGGACAGTAAACGGCTAATTGCACAATATGATGCCAGTGACCAGGAGCGCAGTGAACGTGATTCCAAAAGCAGGAAAGGTGATAGTGGGCAGGACTACAATGATGCTCTTTTTAATAGCTTATTAGAGCGTAAGGCAAAAGGTGAGCGGAGCATTTCTTCAAAAAGTAAGCATAACGAGGACGATTCTGACACACCCTCAAAGAACAGCTTGAAAAAGAGCATTCATAGGCGATCACCTAGCAACAGGTCACCTAGTAACCGACCTGCAAATGAGGATGATTCCTTGCCACCATACACAGAAAAAGAACTGGAATGTTTCCGCAGCACCAAGATACCCCAGCCTTTTACCTACACTCAGCCTTCTCAGCCTTCCCAAAAGGAACAAGAGGGCAGAGAAGAACAGATTCATCCCCGGAAAGTGGTGAGTTATCTGTAGGCCCCTCAGTTACACAGACCTTCCATTAGGGTACTTCACAATACTTCATAGGCACAAACGTAGAGTTTCTCTGCAATAAGTTACCATGAAGCTGTAGCTGTGTCAGCTGTAAGAGTTGTTCTAAATGCCAACTTTTTTTCAGTATATGCACTCTTTAAGATTATTCATGCTCATCATATTAAACAGTTATTTCATATTTATTTCTTATAGACATTTTCTGATGAACAGAATTCACAGTTTGATTCGGACCTAGGTTTTTCAGTGACGGTTCACTTTGTACCTCGCTTCGACAAGAGAAAGTAACCTATACACAGGTAACAAGAATGAGGAGAGACAAGTGTTTTCAAAGATGTATGTGCTTAAACTTCAGTTTTAGCCCCTGAATTGTCTACATCAACTTACACTACTGGAAACCTTAATATAACTAACACAAAAATATTTTTATCCACAATTAACCAAATTTGAAGTTAATAATGTTTTATTCCGTTTCACCCATTTACTTTTACATGTCATTCCCATTTACAATTACAATAATGGATAAATTTTGGGCATTAATGAGGTAATTGGTAAGATCAATTTAAATCCAAATCTCACAGTACAGCACATCAACCTAAAACATATTCAACTGTACTGAAAAGCATTGCTTTTGTAACAATGGAAAACATATTTTTTTAACATGCAAACTCAGCAAGGGGAGCAATGGTATTAGCATGCGACTGTTTAGAGAAAAAAGAGAAGAAAGCTCCAGCTAGATCTTCTTAATACATTTGTTAACAGCTTTCTGAATAACAGGTAAATTATCAAGTTGTAGTGTTCATTCAACTATGTAGTGTTTGATGTGGGAAAGCAACTCTTTCCACCCATTTTCCCATATCATACATAGTATACTACATATACTACAGTACATAGTCGAATGAACACTACACAGTGCATTGCTCCCCATTAAACACGCCTTCTGCTACAGCATGGTGATTTTTAACCATGTCTTTACCTGACAAATTATTGAGCAGTACTCTTCTTTTCTGTTCTAAATTAATGTTGCAGACAGTTCAGCAAATGCTAGATATTGACAGGGACACGTGATTCTGCACACTTGGATTACTGAGTCTTTCCTTGTTTTTATAAAAGCTCTCTAGTGATATGTGTTTACTCATGTTGACGGGTTGCTTGTATCATCATCCAATCGCTATGAAAGAAGTGCAGGAAAAGAAGCACAGAGATACAGCCATCACAAAATAATCCAATAAACCATGTTCTAAAAGTCAAACTCAGATTTTAGATTTAAACCTGACTCAAGATACAGGCAAATTAGATTTTTTGTAGCCATTACCATATTTCCCCAACGATAGGCCATTGCTTATTCGTGATAATTTTCTGGCTTGGGCAATCATCTGTGGGTAAAGATGGAGGCTGACACCAAGTTTCAGTGCTCGAATCGGGAACGAACCTTCAAAACCCACTTGCTTGTATGGCTAAGCCCATTGCCTTGTCACTAAGTGGAGCAATAAGCTCAGTGATGGTGAGCCCAGCCTAAATCTTACAAAAATGCACCCGATGAGTTCCAGTTACAGAAACATCACATACAGTTCACCCAATAACCCAGTTAACCCCTAAACACAGTCCAAATGCACACCAGAACAGAACAGAACACCCAGGGGGCCGTGCAGTGTAACTCTTCGAATGCATTTCTGAAAAAACCAGCGCACAGAGTCACTTGAAAGCGTTCTGTTTTGGGACCTGTGACTTTATTTATAGTATTTCTTCCAATAGTAGCCTGCTTGTTTACTCAAAAAATTAGGACATTTAACGGCTTTTAATGGATGCAGGCTTTTATTAGAAATGGGCTATTATTCACCTCACAGATGGAATGGTGATGGTGTTTATGGTTATCATGAGGTTTGTTTTTAGCCACTTCTTTCCTTTTAGGGAATAAATTCTGTTAAAACACAGATATAGAAAGTGAAAGCTATGAGGAGCGTGCCCTTTAAGGTTGGCTCCCACAACACTCTACTGGAAACCGAAAACAAACAAGTTGCCGAAATTGGCATGGGTCAGCAGTTAACCTAGCCGTCAGGAATGCACCAAAATACGGAGACTCTGCGGTTTAGACTCGTCTAAATGCAGGGTCGACACACATCTGCCTTACTTGAATGGTATGTTTGCTTGTTTTTCCCATGTTGAAGAGTGGCTAAGAGCAGTGGGGCTTGGTCAAATCACACCCCAGGGAAAAAATATTTTAATAAAATGTATTTTATAGGAATTGTTAGGGGTACCAATAATTGTGGAACATGTGCTTTTATTAAAAATAATTATTTCTTAGTGATTTTTCTTATTCACTTGAGTTCAATTTCTGATACTTCTACAAGTGTGAGATTAAGCTCCTGTGAAAAAAATTGTGATTTATTATAAGGCTTTTAACACATCTTAACCAGGGGTGTCGATAATTGTGGAGGGCACTGAATGCTTCAATCCAGACAACATATTTTTCAGTGAAGGTAATAAACCACATAAAGTAATGATAAACAATTTGAGGAACTGAGGAATTTAGAGTTGTATGCAAACATTTGCGCACCCCTGGTCAAAATGTTTTTAAAAATGTATAAACATTTGTTGCGGAAAGTTTTGCATTTAATTTTTACCTGACATCAAAAACACCAAATTATATTTATCACCAAACTGTATAAAAAGGTGGCTTCTATTTTAAAGAAAATAAGCCAAAAATGTGTGGTGCCAGAGCAGTAGGATCAAGAGTGAATATCAGGGTACTACAACTCCTTGTGTCAACATGCCCTCTTTTCCCTTCTCCCTGAAGAACATTTATATTTTACAGTGAACAGTTATAAGACATGATAGCATGATTATTAGGATTGATAGAACAAATATTAGTATAGACTTGCGCGACAAACAAAACTATTGAGCTACTTCATGGCAAGCTACATACAGTATACTGAAGCTAACTACACCATCTTAATTTTAAAAACTAACTTCTGGGAACAATTAAATATGTACAGATTAAAATAGTTCAAACATGGAAAAGAGTCTATTTTGTCATTGAAACAAAGAGATGGGCAGCATTACATACTGTACTGCAGGCAGCTATTAGGGGCGCTAGACTTGTGTTTGTTTTTTTTAGCAACTTAATTCATTCATTCATTAATGTTTCTTTACAATCAACTATTCTATCTACAGGACTTCCTGAAGTTATAAGACAAGTATAACTTCCTGAAGTTATAAGATAAGTGTTTCAGCCAGTTATTTCAGGGAGGCGCAATATAAGAAAGCCAATTAGAAAAAGTCCATTTGCGTATGAATATCTTAAAGGCACAGCATCAAAATAGTTATAAAGGCTGAAGCAAGGTTGGAGCATGTTTGTGTGGAAATTAATTCTGACTGTTTTTGGTCCATTAAACCATGCAGACATTGTTAGTGAAAAAAGTTGCTAGAACTTGTTATCCTTTATTAAATAAGATTAGTGGGTATTAAAACTTCCAGATAATTGTCATGTTTACTTTTCACAAGAAAACTGATAAAACATAATATGATCCTGGGTTTTACATATGGCTTTGAGACATAGTCAGCTACATAATTTCAAATTAAGATTCCACGCATTATTAATCAAAACTGGGCAGTGATTCATAATACAAGGTGAGCAAGTCCATCATGGTAGCAACATGTTAAACATACCAAAAGGAAAATCTTATAGAGTGTACACGTGTATAGACCTGTATAGAATTTATTTATTATTTGCTAGTTTAATTCCTTTTTGATTCCTTCATTTCAGTTGTATTGTAAGTAACCTGTCTTTTTGCACTTAATAAAAGAAAAATATGTTACAACAGTAATCTACTTACAAAGCCACTTGCAAGTTGCTCCCATTTTCAGTTCTGGATCTTATTAATAGAGCACAAATACACTGCCACAGTTGCTTTTGCACACATACCTTTCACATCTCTTTATTTTCTCTTTTTAACAGAACACCCTTCTAAGCAGAGACTCGCTCATAGTCTGATGTCTTAATGACAGCAAAGCAGCTGTCAAGCATGCCATTACCAAGCAGCCATCACATGTTGCACTTCAGCCAGTTTTTACAGGCCTCTTTCCCCATGCATGGATCTTCATGTTTTGATGTGTACATTAATGGTCAGACATCATGCAATGCTCAGAAGAATTAAGTGATGGAAAGAAATTTCATGTAGCACCATCAAACTGAAAAGCAATTAAGCAAATGTGGCTTACTTCAAGAAGTGATACTGTGGCATTGTTTACAATCCTCTAAACATTAAAATTATGACCTTTTAGGAAGAAAAGAAAATGATCAAAAAAAAATGCAGATTACTCTATGGTGTTACTTTATTTTGTGTAAACTTTGGTTGAAGGACCTCTTGTGTCTAACAAGCACGAATGAAGTTATTTTTGCTGACCTACCATTTACTATATGTACGAAAGCAAAACTGCTTTAACACTTTACTGTAGGGCACTGTTTATAGGCTACATGACACCTAGAGAAACCTTTTATGACAACTGACCTAAAATGTCAAGTCAAGTCAAATTAATTTTATTTGTATATCGCTTTTAACAACTGATGTTGTCACAAAGCAGCTTTACATAATTTGGGTCCGAGCCCCCAAGGAAAAACTCCCTGAACTGTAAGAAGAAACCTTGGGATGAACCAGGGCTCAGAGAGGAAACCCAGCCTCCTTTGGTCGATACTGCATAGTAATAACAGACAAAGAGTATAAATAAATAATAATCATTTTTTTTTAAAGTTTATAAAATAAATATTAGTTTAAAGAGGTGTCTAAAGTTATATGTGTACAGGTGAGCCTGTGAGTTAAGATCAGGTAAATGGGGCATGGTTCTGTTTGTATGGGCTCTCCTCAGTAGGACTGAGTGTGTTTCAGCATATCACTATTTGTCTGCATCAGCATGGTCCAGGCAGCAGAGTTGAACAGGATTACTGGTATCTCAGAGTAGCTCAGCAGACACAAAGTAAGAGAGAGAGAGAGAGAGACAGAGGGTAGGAAGAATGGAGGGAGGAAGAGAGAGAGACTGTTAGGGATGCTCAATATTGCAGGTGATTAAGAATGACGGGCATTGTGGTCTGAGTGCAGGAGCTCTGGCAAGACTCTTGATGACAGCAGAGCTAAAAGGGGAGAGCCAGGAGGTAGAACAGACATGAGGGCATCCTGGGACGTAAAGGCAGCCAACCACTCGACTGTCAACAAACCTGAGGGAACGTGTCAGACTGTGGGGCAACAACATTTAAAAACACCAATTTACCAGAAAGCTCTACCTGAAAACCTTTTGGATCTGCCCCTTTTCTAGAATTAGCAGAAAGCTTGACTAAACAAATATGTTTTCAGTCTGGACTTAAATATTGAGATTGTGTCTGAGTCCCGAATGGAAGATTATTCTGTAACTGCGGGGCTTTACAAGAGAAAGCTCTGCCCCCTGCTGTGACCTTTGCAACATGAGGTACCAGCAAAAAGCCTGCACCTTGTAATCTAACTAGGCATGGTGGATCATAAAGGACCAAGCTTTCACTCAGGTACTGTGGTGCAAAACCGTTCAGTGCTTTATTAGGTTAATAGTAGTATTTTACAATCAATGCAATGAAATTGCAATTAAGCATTGCAATTTGATTGGAAGCCAGTGAAGATTAGATCAAATCAGCATGATGTGTTCATTTCTTCTGGTTCTAGTACTAGTTCTAGAACTCTTGCTGCTGTATTGTGAACTAACTGAAGCTTGTTTATAGACCTTATGTTTATACAGTACATATGGACAGTAAAGCATTAAACTAATCTAACCTAGAGGTGACAAAAGCATGAACTGTTTTTTTTCTGAATAATATAATGACTGTAATATCTTAGGTGGTGGAATTAAGTGCAGACAGCATTGTATAGAAAATATTAACTAAATGAATCAAATACACATACAGGTGAAACAATCACATAAAGATATTAACATTAGACAACGAGCGATGACATGGACAGAAACACAGGGGTATTTAAAGCTGAACCAAACAAGAGACACCTGGAGAGGGGGCAGAGACAAGACAACCACATGACAAAGAAACACATGACCAGACAAGAACACGTGACTGACATGACATGGGAACTGTGACAGAACCCTCCCCCAAGGCACCACTTCCAAGGGAGCCAAAACATGACATGACAGGACAACGGACAAGACCTAAATTGGACAGAGAACAGAACACAACAAGGACGGATAGAGCAGAGAAAAAAAACAAAAACATTACTAGACAGGAAACAGCACAGGACACAACCCTCAAAATGACAAGACAAGACCGTGGCAGGACAAGACACAAACAGGACCAGAACTAGACAATGGTACAACGAGACAGAAATCTACCCAAATCCTGTCAAGAACAGAACAAGGACTAGGCAAGACAGGGTACAGACTCGAACAAGACAGACCATAATACGAAATATGGCAAGACCAAGACATGGGACCAGGCATGAACACAGAACTCACTTTAGACTGAACAAAGGGCAAGAGACAGACAAAACATGAAAAAATCCTAAACTAAAGAACATAGCACAGGGACCCATAGACAAAACTATGACAGAACCAGACAAAGGCAAGACAGAAAAAAACAAAACATGGCACTTTACAAAGACTCAGGACTAAAGACTAGGAAAATACCAAAACATAGGCTTAGAAAAAACAGACCAGACAAAACATGACAATACCAAGACACACAACCAGACATGAAAACTAAACCAAACTAAAACCTAAATTGGACAAAGGACAAAAAAGAGGCCAGAACATGAAACAGTACACTAAACGCAATGGAACAAAGCACGGGTACAAAAATATTGGTGCAAAGACCACCAGGCAGAATTACAGACATAGGCATGAACAAACATGTCTCTTGGCTTGAATGAGGGCACTCCACCATTTCCCCCTAGACAGTACTGGGGCGTACCAACGGCGCATCCTGAAACCGGGAGGCGCGCAGCCACTGGAGCATGTGTGCACGCAGATACTGAGGTGGGTGTGCATGCATTCACCGGAATGGAACGCGAGCCCTCTGGAACTCTCGCGGGAACTAGGAGTGTTGGCTCTGCCACGCCTCTGTGGCCCACAGGGATCTCAGGCCCGTTGCGGCACTTGGCTTTCCCTCAGCCTGTCTCAGGAACGAGCCGTGGAACAGTAACTTGCCCTCCGTACTTTTTGTCGCTGTCCATTTGCCCGACAGGCTTGAGGCTCACCGCGACAACCATCAGGGCTTTTTCGCCACCGAACTCCACCAGCCCCACAGCCTTCCACGCTGCTCCTTCCTGCTGTGGTGACCATGCGGTGACCAGTCAAGAACATGTGACTGACATGACATGGGAACCATGACAATGACATAATATTCCTTATCTTCTTAGATGAAAGAAGGCAGTGATAGTAATGTTATCTACCAGGGTTTCAAATTAAAGACTGGAATTGATGATCGCGCCAAGGTCTTTCACTGTTGAATAGGATGAGACAGAATGGCCCTCCAGAGTAACTGTGTAATCGGACGGCTTGCTCCAAGCTGCAAGTGGTCCTATTTGTAACGTGCTGGTGGGGGGCCAGCACGGGAAGTTTAGGGCGGACCTAAATGCAAAGGACGGCCAGAAAACAAAAAAATAAAGAATAAAGCATGCACCCCTCCTTCTACACACACAGAAGCTTCAGTGACTATGGTCACCTCAGCCAAGGCTCGAACCTGGAACGCCCACACCTGGGGCAGAGGGCTTGACCGCTGTACTAAGGCTGGCCCTCTCGCACACTGTGGGAGCGAGGGTAGAGAGCCTGTTTGTGAGCCTGAGAAGCGGTAGAAAATAAAAAAACTGAGCCAAAGCCCCACCGCACTTGAGCGGGTGTCTGACTTGCGGTGGGACTTATAGCACAGGAGGAAAAGCCCACCACACCTGCGGGTAAGTGAACACGGGCTTGGTGCGGCTTATGACGACCAGGAGGATTACAGGGGGGAGGCCTGACTACTCCTGCTCTCGTGTGTCTGGAAGTGAATATCTCTCACTTCCCCTTTCTCTCTCTTTCCTCACAATTCAGCTTTCCCTCCTCTTCTCTCACTCTCTCCTAAATGCTTCTTTACACAGTACACAGAGAAGTAGAGACCGGACTACACAAGTCGCGGCCTCAGACTTTCACCAAATTACCGGCTGGTAGAAACGATTGTAGCACAAACACATACAATGACCCAGCGAAGAGTGCTGGGTCGGGTGGCCTTTTATCACCGCCATCACAGGTGATGTGGGTTACCGCTGATTAGCTAGTCAGAGGCGGGTACTGCAGCGGCTCCCACTGCCGGCTCTGCCCCCTCTGGTCTGGAGGGGTGCTGCCGGGGTTTGTTGGCGCGCACCCCTTGCAGTGCCCTGTGTGGCCTGGAGGGGTACTGCAGGGGTTTGTTGGTGCGCAGCCCTTACACTATTATGAGTACTTCTGGCTTTTCAGAATTTTGACATTTGAAGTATCTATGTTTAATGTCCTTTATACATTCCCCAATTACAGCCTGTGTTTCTCAACAGGCTTTGCTGAAACATATAACTGTGTGTCGTCTGTGTAGCAGTAGAAGTTTACTCTATGCTTTCAGCTAACATTCCCCGGAGGAAACATATACAGGGAGAATATTAATGGGCCTAAAATGGAACCCTGTGGAACACCAAACGTTACCTTACTATGAGCAGAGGAATGACCATTTATATGTATGAACTGAAGATGATTAGTCAGCTTTTTTTAGGTCATAAGACCTAAACCAAAAGAGGGCTGTTCCCTTTATTCCAAAAAAAATTTTCTAGCCTATCCAGTAAGATCTAGTAGGATGATGTGATCAGTAGTACTAAAAGCTGTACTAAGGCTGAGCAACACAAATAAGGAGATGCAGTCTTGATCAGATGCAAGTAGAAGGTCATTAACTACCATAACCAGTGTAGTCTCTGTATTATGATGAGGCCTAAACCCTGACTAGTACATGTTGTTCTTAGGTCAGAAAGAGCATAAATGCTGTGCTACAGCCTTCCCTAAAATATTATAAATAAAAGGGAGGTTTCATATTAATGAATTAATTTGTGATAATTTGCGAGCTGCCAGTTCAAGATTAGGCTTTTTTAAATAGGTGTTAAAGGAGTAAAACAAATCTAAATCTAATTGTTGATCTAAGATAATAGAGATGTCTGACGTGTTAATTATCAAATGGTCTTCATTTAGAATACCATAAAGTTCATAAAGTTATTGCTACTGTCTATTTTTGGTATGCTTGTTTTTATTTATTTATTTTTATATTTGAAAAAAACCTAGGGTTATTTTTATCATCTTTAATAAGGGGTAAGCTCTAGCAGCATTAAGAGGTTTCTTTTTTTTGGACAACTTCCATGCAAGTTTAAATACTACCAAGTTAGTTTGACACTATTTAACGTCTTATGCAAAAGTTTGGGCACCCCTTGATAAATAACAGATTATGGTAATTTTGTAATTGAAAAGATGTTAACACAGTCTTTTTAGGACATGGAAAAATACACAATATTTTCAGCAAACATTGATGCATAGCCAAATGAACAAAATAAAAAGTGAAAACATTATTATTGCAATCTGTGCAAATGTTTAATTTATGGTAGAAAAAGTAACTATGCATCAATTTTTGCTGAAAATATTGTGTATTTTTCCATGTCCTAGAGATATTGTGTTAACATCTTTTCAATTACAAAATCACCAAAATCTGTAATTTATCAAGGGATGCCCAAACTTTTGCATAAAACTGTACATTCTAGTTTTCATGCAGACTGTTTTAGTGTGCATGTGTGGTGGTTAAACAAGCGGGCTAGTTTTTTCTCAGTGATTTTTTTTCAGAGGAGCTACATGATCTAAGGTACAGGAGAGTATTGATTCTAAGTGCTCAGAGACATTTAAATTTAGAAATTCTAAATAAAGGCCCTGGGGGTCTGTAAACGATAATTAGTGGAATTGACTGTGTAGATTTAGTTGTAGTAATATGTTAGTATAAAGAACTTTAAAAGCTTTACATCTGCTGCCAGATTTTTGTGTGACGCTGTTATCGCTATAAATAACTGCAACACCACCTTCTCTGCCTACTATATTCAGGGGGAGTCCCCCCTTTTAGTGCTACATGCTCATTTGGTTTGGTCAAGTTTCTGTTAGACAGTATACTGTATTTGCAGGGTCCGTGAACCGGCACCTCCACCTTTCACCCCTAGGGGGAGCCCCACTCACCAGGTACTCTGATCCGCTGCAGGTGCACACCTCAACGGCTCATAACCCGAATCAAGGAGGTCTACAAAGCCTCTCGCCTCAGAACTCTCTTTGCTAAGTCTTGGACGTTTCAATCCAGATCAAGCCCTTCACAGAAGAATTATTGTCTTCTCTAGAGCTGTTGCTCTTTCCTTTCTTCAGTTTGAAGTTAGTTAATCTGTTTTTTTAATCAGTTCACCCTTATTATCCCCATTAATTTTCAGAGGGTTTCCGCCTCTAGGCTTTTCTTTCATTTCTCTTAAAAAGTCATTTTGTTTTCTAGGTTAGATTAGGTGCTTAGATTTGTTTATTTTTTGTTTTGTTTTTTTATTTCTCTTATTTGAGAGAAATATTCCAAGTCGCCTCTCCTTCCTGTGACTGTTTGCTCACTGTGTTTCACTACCTGCTTTCATCCAGCCTTTCAATGTTAAACTTCTGATCATAGATAATTTAATTAACAAGGGCTTTTGAAGTAGGATCTCTAATATTTAACAGTCCTAATTTTAGATCAAAGGTGCTGGCTTTACATTCACTGTAATAACAGACACAATCTGAATATGTTGTAACCTGGGTAAGCAGATGGTCGGTTTAACTTGTCTGTCTGCTCCCTGGCCTGGGCTCTGGATCAACAGACAATGTGATTTGCTGTGAGAAAGGAGAGCAGCACCTTCCCGAGTGGGATGGATACTGATGTTGGTGTCAATGTTTCTTCAGAGAGACACTGGATCACCAAATTAATTTTAAAGATTTATTGGAGAAAGAGAGAGTGCTTTACAAGTTAAAAGTAAGGTTGTATAGTGAGTGAGGTTCTTCTTTTAAGGGGGATCCCCAAAGAGTAAGTATTACAGCATCGAACATTGCCTTCACTAATTTACACACCTCTATAACATTACTCTTAGTAACCTCACTTTCTTAAAGGCGTATATAATTATTAGCTCCTATTTTCTGCAACTTATACAAAATATCTAATATCAATATATCAAATTATGAGAATATTATAACATTATTTAGAGGGTCCATATGATGTAAATGTGAATTTTCTTATCTTTTTTATATGAAGTGTTTAAAAAAAAAAAGAAATGAAAATACACTTAAAATGTACAAACCTCATTTCCATAAAAGTTGATACGTCTTGCAAAATCTGATTTGTTGATCTTGAACTTTTTTTTTTACTTGTCAAAACAAAAAAGAAATTACTTTTAATGTTTAGACATGGAAAGCTATCTTTGAGTACCTATGCTTGCCTAGAACCTTGATATTACCTGCTATGTCTGGCACCCTGGCTCCCGGGATACACCTGACTAATGCTGCTGTTGCTTTACTGAGGAGAGCAAACCTGTTTGGCATGTGAACTGGTGCTGTAGCGGCTCCGGGGAAGTGTATATATAGCGATTCTCCTCTGTGTATATATATATTTATTTTTAAAGCATTTTTATTGTTGGTAGATCATCAAAAAAGTGTGGACACCCCTGATCTAGACGGTGCTCTGACACCTAACACTACGGATCTCAAATGTAATTAGAGAGGCTAGATCATGGAGTAATCCTCCCAAGACTCAGCCACTAGGGACCACATGGTCTGGGCTTTTGTAGAGTTTCTGATGTGTGATGACAATCAGCTGTGTGACAGCTGATCCTTGGCCACGTGAGGCACCGGTACTCTCTCCAGTGGCAGAAAGAGGGAGTGCAGCCACCAGTCCCTACAGGTGAGGAGTGGTGCTCTGGTGGGCAAGCCTTAGAAGCTCTTCCCTTAGCTAACTAAAATAAACTTGTCGGATATAAAGTTATTTCTAATGACAGTGGTGGACATAGTGATAGAACATCACTTAGTCACATGTAAATGCAAAGCCTTAATTCATTGTTGTAGTAAGACAGGGGGAGGAAACACGTTCCTCATAGGAAAATTTTTAAATATAGTGGATGGTATGCAAAAAGTACAAGCTATTTGTTAAATTATCAATTAAAAGTAGATGAAAAACTTAATGAGATAATGACACCAACAACAGCAGAAACTAAAATAAAACAAAAAAAAAACCATAAACTTTTTTATAAAATTTATAAATGCTTATTCCAAAAGGTATTAGTTGTCATAATGTCACCAAAAGTCTGTCACTTGACATAGGTGTTATGTCAACTTGACACCAAAATGGACAAAACCAGGCTTTATGACAAATTATGCGTTTTGGAATAAGCATTTATAAATGTTTGTGCTTTTATGTCAGTTGTCATAAAAGGTTTATGTAGGTGTTATTTAGCCTACAGAAAGTGCCCTACAGTAAAGTGTTACCATCTTTGCTTACTAGAGACCCTCCAGAGGTCAGAAGAAGCATAATGGGCTTTATGTGTCCACCATCAAAGACCAACGGGACAAGAGTGGATACTTCAGTAACAATGAACACATGGTCTTTGTGATATCACATGAGGATGATTTCATCAGATGTTACTTGGAGTCAAGCTTCAGTCTCTTGGTAGTGCATATATGTTGTTGTGTGAGATTAGGCACTGCTGACATTTGTCTAACTTTAAAGATTTGCATCAATCTTTGCCACAAATAATTTTATATGCCTTATTCTATGCACTGTAATGTCTGATATGCTGATATTTTTGTTTGAAAGTACATTATACTACAGATTTAATAATATATTGACGTTGTTTAGCCTAAGAAAATTTTATTAACTTTATACCTACACATGTATACTGGTGTTTTTTTTTTACTTTTAGATACTGTTATTGCTGTATTTGGATTTGGTACTGTAAAACAATATCTTTGCAAGGAAAACATACTAAATCTAGTCATTGTTATATCCATTATCCATCCATCCATTTCTGCCACTTATCCAGAATATCTAATATCAATATATCAAATTATGAGAATATTATAACATTATTTAGAGGGTCCATATGATGTAAATGTGAATTTTTTTATATGAAGTGTTTAAAAAGAAAAGAAATGAAAATACACTTAAAATGTACACACCTCATTTCCATAAAAGTTGATACGTCTTGCAAAATCTGATTTGTTGATTATCTTGAACTTTTTTTTTTACTTGTCAAAATAAAAAAGAAATTACTTTTAATGTTTAGACAAACCAACTTGATTGTATTTTGTAAGTATAAACTTTTTTATTTGAAAGTTGGAAGGGGCAAAAAGTTAAAAAAGTTAAAAAAGTTACACCGTTTTTAAAAATTCTACAATAAACAGGTAAACTAGTAACAGGTGAGGTTTTTTTGTAAAGAGCGTTTACCAAAGGCTTTAGCTGTGCAAGCAAAGATGGCTTATCAGTCAACTTTGAGAGAATTGTCAAAAAATAGCATAAGAATTTTTTTTCCCAAGAGATTGAAAGAGAATCTGTTGTGAAACTGTGTTAAATCCAGCTACATACAGTATGCGCTGAAGTAATCTGGATTACAGTCTGCAGCTATATCAGGAAATGCAAACTGATACCATTACGCAAGATAAACTATACATCTGTTCAATGTAGAAAAGTCATGAAGTTTTCAGGGCATCATCTGGAAATCATTTCAGATGAACAGAACAACACTGGAAACATGAACTATGATGAGTTTCAGCTTGTTTTGGGGGAAAATAGACATCAAGTTCAAGTGATGGCCAGCATGTGTCATAGTATAAGGGTGCATCAGTGCTCCAGGCCTGAGACTCACATATGTATGAATGTACTATTAACATGGTGGTCTGTACAGTGATTTTAGAGATACATATGCTTCTATCAAGGCAATGTCTTTTCATGAGAAGTCAATGTTTGAGCAAGACCAGGCTTAAGTCTGCACACAGTACAATAATTGACTTAATAGGCAGAATACACAAGATTGATTGGCCTGCCAGTAATCCATGTCTGTATCCTATTGAAAATGTGTGGCACATTAGAGGTGATTCAGACAATAGTGATCACACTGCAAAAAATGATTTTCCAACTTAGCAGTTTTGTCCTGTTTTCAATCCAAATATCTAAAAAATCTTAAATCAAGATACATTTACTTGACACATGAAATAGCATAAGAAATTATGTCTTGTTTTCTGAACAAATGACTCAAAATTAAGTGATTGTTTGCTTAAAACAAGCTAAATTATCTGCCAATGGGGTAAGAAAAATAATCCTAATGATTAAATCTTAAAATTAAGTAATTTTGTCTTGTTTCCAGTCCAAATATCTAAAACATCTTAAATCAAGTTTA
>JBBIGC010168667.1:0-15776 GCA_037576955.1 Lepidarchus adonis
TCCTCCTCATGCTGTTCCTCGCGTTCCAGCCAAACTTGTTTGAATCTGTCCACAAACTCAGGAATGTCTTCATTAGCCTTTTGGTGATGGCCCACAATTTTGCCCCAATTTGTGTCAGGTTTTCGATATTCTATGAGGAACATCTTAATGACTTCCCTGCTTTGTTCCAAATCGTCCTCATCACGCTTCAAAACCGCATACACACATTTTTCCAGCAGCTTGGCAGAAGCCAGTGACACTATGGCTGAAAGAATTTGCACACCATCATATGGGTGCAGCTTGTAGATGTTTTTCAAACGTGCCAATTCAGTCTATGTTTTTAAACCCCTTTCTTTGGATGCGGAAGCTCTTTTGACCACTTATCAATTTTCTCTGGTACAGCAGGCTCATGTATGGGAGTTTTGTAAGTCTGGCACTTCCCATGTTCATCCTTAAGTGTTTTCCCATCTTCATCTTTTGCTCTCATCGTTTTGTACTTCAGTGGTGCTAAACGAGCAGATCTTTGTTTCATTTAAGTCATCACTGGAAGTTGAAACGTAGACACTTGACTTTCGTTTAACTTTCTCAGGTTTTTGTTGTGATGTTACTTTCTGGGGCACCACTAGAGGCGCTGTTCCAGAACAGCTGGGTGTGTTCTCCACCCAAATGATGCATTTTTCCCCAGCGACATAAATCTCCTGTTTAATCAGACCTTTAAAATCTGGAACAGGCTGCGTCTTTATTTCCATTGTGACGTTTGATTTTGGTGTGGTTTGGAGAATAGGCGGAGCACAATGACTAGTGACATCATGAACAGCGGACACTGGCTGAGCTTGCGTCGAAGCACCGTCTATGGGCATGCCCACTGAGAGTCGCCCCACTTCAGAAGGAGACTGACTCATTTGAGCTGAAGCTGCTGTTGGGGCTGCATGCCGGACTACAGACAGTTCACCTTGTAAAGCTCTGTTCACTTCATCAACTTTCTGCTTTTTTGACAACACACAAGACAATTTAGCTCTGATCTCTAAAACCGTCTTCCATGTCAACTTAAATTCCAAATCTGCAATCACTTTGTTCTTCTCAGTTTTCACATCTGATAGCTCTCTGTTCTTCTCATGAATGGCATCGGTTAGAGCGGCCACTTGCTCTCTCAAAGCTTTTGATGTTCTATCGGCCTCAGTTTTGAACATTATTTCATTCCTGCGCCTGATTTGAGTCATCACAGCTATCGCCCACTTCTGCCGACGTTTTCCATTCTTCAAACGGTGCGTTTTGGCCCAAGCTTGCTTAATACCATCTAATGGCCAGATCCCTTCAGACTCTGCCTTAAGATCATATTTGGCACAAATCTCTTTAGCAACAGCCTCCAAACTCCAAGTTGACTCTAAGTAATCACTGAGATTTTTTTTCATGTCCTTCACCGTAATTTCACCGGTTGAGATTGCCCCGCTATAAGCTCGTCAGCTCCAGAGCAGCCTTGACATTCTTCTCAACCTCCAGAAGTCAGCCACAAGTACTTGATTTTACCAATAGGTACCTCTCACAAATCGACTAGTCCTTAATCTTCTGAGCTCACAAATATTTTAGGAATTCCACAATCTCTGTTACAAATGAATTATCTTCATCAAAATGACTCAATTGCGTATTGAAGTTTAGAAGAATTTTCCAGCCTCCAGCCAAGACAAATGAGGAAGGTCTTACCTCAGTTGAATTCGCGCTTTAGATGTCTTTGGTTGGCAGGCCCGGAGCCTGAAACCTCCCGAAGGTCAGTTGCACAGACAGAAGCACAGTGAACTTAGAAGTGAAAATCACAGAAGTGTATACTGATCATAGTCTTAGGAATATATATATTTAAGAAATATACCAAAATCCCACAGTATATAATAAAAAATAAATGAGTGATTAAAAAAAATTATAATATATGCAGAATTGAGACCAATAAAACTCCATACACAGAACAAACTCTCAAACAGCAGTCTGCCCTGATCAAATGACATGTTGTGTTGATCTTTTAATGTGTCATGTCATTTCAAGTACATTTCTTTTTACAACTGATGTTGTCACATTTACAAAGAATCCAGGTCCAAGCCCCTGAGCATGCAAATGGTGACAGAGGCAAGGAAACACTCCCTAAAAAGTAGGAACAACTTTTGGAGGAATCAAGGCTCAGAAGGAAAACCCATCTTCCTCTGGCCAACACCGGAGAGTGATGACAGACATAGAACATAAATTAATAATTAAAACCTAGAAGTAGCTATGAGTCTAGTTTAATGAGGCATCAGGAGTTCTTTGTGAGTTGAGATCAGGTAAGTGGTTCTGTACATATGGGCTATCCTTACTAGTCAGGATTGGTCTGTATCACTGTGATCCGGACTGCAGAGTGAAACAGGATCACTGGTACCTCAGAGTAGCTCAGCAGACACAGAGTGAGGGAGGGAAGGAGGGAGGGAGGGCGAGCAAGAGAGATAGAGAGACTGTTAGAGATGCTCAGT
Source organism: Lepidarchus adonis (assembly GCA_037576955.1). Classification (NCBI taxonomy): domain Eukaryota; kingdom Metazoa; phylum Chordata; class Actinopteri; order Characiformes; family Lepidarchidae; genus Lepidarchus; species Lepidarchus adonis. The sequence continues at coordinate 2,472 of JBBIGC010168667.1, forward strand.
GTTTCAGTGATCAACATTGTGGTCTGAGAGCAGAAGCTCTGGCAAGACTCTCAATGAAAGCATAGCTCCTGAGATGTAAGGTAGCCAACCACTCAACCGTCAACAAACCCAAGCGAACGTGTCAGACTGGGGGGATGACAGCATCCAAACATCCCAGTTTACCAGAAAACTATATGCCTGAGGACCCTCTGGATCTGCCCCTTGTCTAGAACTAACAGATAGCTTGGCTAAACAGATATACTTTCAGTCTGAACTTAAATATTGAGTCCTGAACAATACATGAAAGTTTATTCATCATTAACTGTGAGGCATCTAAGTGGAACTACATGCTCATCTTCTACAGGGAACACATTTAAATATCGCATTTTCTATATCACTGCACAATTTGTTTGTTGGTGTTTTTCTTATATATTCCTTTTCTCTTTAAAGAGCTCTGTAACACCGAAATTTCTCATACGTGGGATAATAAAGGTTTATTCATGTCTATTCTAATTTCAGTTTTACCCACTGACCATATGACAAGTTAAAAACTAACTGCCCATGAATATGGTAAAGCTTTGTCCCCTAAGTAAAAGTACTCAAAAGTGCAACATCCCAGACCGTAAAACAGTATTTTTTAAGAGAGCACCAGAATTCAATAGATCCAGTCTAATCATGCTGTAGCCCTCCCCTCTAGAACCTCTTCATTTCCTCTTTCATACCATTGTTCACTAGAAATAGATTACCCCTCAAGATCAGCCTCTTTTTTTGGAGCAACATGAATTTTTTTATGTAAAAGAAAAAGAAGTAGCAGAGGAAGAAGAAGAAATAATCCAGGGTGGTCACCCATTGAAAACGCATCTACCGTCATGGTCCCTTAAATCTGATAATGACGCTCTTCAATAAGGCAGCCGTTTATTAGAAAGTAAATGTCGCTCGGAGTTCTATCCCAGAATAATTTTCTCCTCCATTGTTGTCGATTTACAAAAGCAGTTTTAACATGGAAACCAGACATGTATTTTTTTTTCAGGGCCACAGTAATATGTTTAAAGGCTGATGAAAAGTATATGGTATCTGACAATCTTTGACAGCTTGACAGGCAGTGTTCAACGGCTGCAGATATTGTGCCAAACCCATAATTTAGTTTTCATCTGATACAGAGAAGACAGCAACGGTGCTGCATTCTGAGTCTCTCATTCTTGAGTCGAGCTGGGCTCTAATCTCTTTCCCATGACCTTTACCTTGCAAAACCCCCACCTTGTAAACCCCCACCACCAACCCTCAACCCCCTAAAACATTTTTCATTGCGTCTCGAGACTGATGAGCCACTGTGCTATGATGATGACCTTGAACGCCCTCTGCAAGAGAGCCTGAGGGGGTGGGAGAGTGAGAGACAGGCTGGGAAAGATAAAGACAGAGATAGAGGCCTACATCACCTGCTGGTTGACATCATGTTGGGACAGTGTACTGAGATAAACAACATGGGCTCATGCTTGCTTATGCTCTAATAATAAAAAAGTTTTAGCACACTGTTTGCTTTGATTTTGCCTTTTATATTTGTTGTGAAATACTAATTAAATTACAAAATGTTTAAGCAGTAAATGTATATTTAATTTTTTTAAATTAAAGTCACCATCACTAAAAATACTATGAAAAAATTAAATGGTGTTTAAGTATAGAATGGAAGTTTCAGGTTGCATTTCTTAGTGTAGACAGCTTTTTTTCTAAAGTCCTCCTGAATCCCAGGAGGTGACATTTATCAGAGCAGCATGAAAGATTCTTATGCAGGGCCTTCTGAGAGCTGGAAAGTTTCTGGGTTTCAGGGACTGAGATTTCTATGAATTCTCTGAATCTTTTAACATGATTATGTACCATAGATGAAAGACCTCAGATCTTTTTTAATTGACTGACAAATATCATTGGGCAAGAGCAACAAAGGTAAGGAAAACTCCCTAAACTGGAGTAAGAAACCTGGGGAACCATGGCTCAGGAACCCATGCTCTTCTGGTTGTTACCGTAGAACAACAACCAAACGTCTCAGGTTCTAGAGGTGACAGCTAAAGCTAACAGATCTAGCATAAGCATATGAAACGTAAAATACAGGGAGCTATCTTTGACAGCTGAAATAATTTGGGACAGGTGAGCAAGAGGCCCCAAAGATGGAAGATCCAATCGAAAAAGACAACTATCACTTTTTAATGTCTTAAAGGTCTTGTTCACACAAAGTCTTAAACAAACATTTTTGGGTTTCTCTGCTGGTTGTAGTAAAACCATGTTCACATTGGCTTTAGGGGTTTACGTTCACATGCTGTCCAAAATACAATATTTTCTTGCTGTCGATTACTGCCTGAAATCCCTACAAGTTCAATAGAAGCAAAAAAACTTAAATGTCAGACAAATGGGGGCAAATGTTTTTTCACAGCAGGGTATATCTAATTCCACATATACATAGGATAAGGATAAGTAAGGTGCAAATGGATTCAGTTAGTTCATAAACTACACATATATGTATATTTTGAGTATATAAAGTTACAAAAACTGTAGAAATATGAATAACACAACATTTACAGTAGAAATGTAGAAGCGCATATACATTTGAAATTATTAAGCTTTTTCAACAATACCATCGCAAAACAGAACAAGGATAAATAAATTACAGTCACAGTAGTGATATGCACATGAAAGGAAGTAACATAAATTAAACAATATTGCACCTGAGGGAAGCAGAATAAAACAGTATTGAAATAATAGTATTGACATTACAGGGTTGTACAATAAATAATACAGTATTACACAAGGGATTTCAGCCCTTTCATGTGAGAGCACTACTAAGCTGGGCTTGAAAAACCAAATGTGCTATAACTGAACACTGTTCCTGTGAGTCCTAACCCATAACCAGGCTGGATGGTACATCATTTTCATTGTCTGCCTTCTTTCAATAGCACCTTTAGCATCATGGGCGCTTGTATTTTTATGTATATTGGCCATTTTATTGAAACAAAAGAATTTGTCTTTAAGTGAAAATAGAACAGAAAAAGTTAGAACACATTTATACACAGAATTGGAACACGTGTGTACAAAAAAGCAAAAGCAAAACCAACGATCAAACAGCTGCTTTTCTGTATTCTTAGTAGCCATTTAGTCATTCAATATGGGGAAAGGGGAAATTCTATGTGAATACTTTGTTGTCAGTTTTGGTGACTTGAGGTCTTCTGTTGTTACATCATTAGGTCTTTTTACTAATTTTGATAGAGTTGATGGCAGGGCAAGGCAAGTTTATTTATATAGTACATTATCATACACATGGTCATTCAATGTGCTTTACAAGAATAAACAGCATAAAAACAAGCATAAAGAATTGAATCACAGTATATAAATGAATAAGTAAGCTTAAAAGAAAAGCAATGTTACCAGAAATAAAAGTAAGAATAAAAGTGCAAAATATAAGATGAGATACCACAAAAGTATATGAATTTACAGATCTGAAATGCCCTACCATATCTTTCCTCTCGTCCTGCAAGAGAGGATAACCCAGAGCTTAACACTTGACCTAGAGCTTAATACTTGACCAAGAGCTTGATGCCTGACCTAGAGCTTAACACCCAACACTTGTACTGTATATGGATTTAAAGCAGATCTAAAATGCCCTACCATATCTTCCCTATTGTCCTGTAATAGAGGATAACTGAGAGCTTAACACCCAGAGCTTAATGCCTGATCCAGAGTTTAACGCCGATCCAAGCACTTAACGCCCTACCTGTAAGACAGGATAACCTAGAGTTTAACACCCAGAGCATAATGCCTGACCCTGAGCTTAATGCCTGACCTATAGCTTAACACCCAACAATTGTATATGGATTTACAGCAGATCTGAAATCCCCTACCATATCTTCCCTCTTGAACTGTAATAGAGGATAACCGAGAGCTTAACACCCAGAGCATAATGCCCAACCCAGAGCTTAACACCTGTTCAAGAACTTAACGCCTGACCTGTAAGACAGTATAATCTAGAGCTTAACACCCAGAGCTTAATATCTGACCAAGATCTTAATGCCTGATCTAGAATTTAACGCCCAACCTGTAAGACAGGATATCCTAGAGCTTACCACCCAGAGCTTAATGCCTGACCCTGAGCTTAACGCCTGACTTATATATGTATGTATATGAACTTATATATAGTGTATATGGATTTACAGCAGATCTGAATACCTTACAGTATATTCCCTTTTGAACTGGAACCCCTCATCATGGCCCACCTGCACACTAGAGACTGTAGTGCTTCTCCATCACTGAAGCTTCCAGGACATGCTGTTAACATTGGAACTCATAAACAATTCTGTGCATTGTCCATTATCCGGTGTAGACCAGAGGAGGATGGGTTCTCCAACTGAGCTTTGGTTCCTCCCAAGGTTTCTTCCTCAGTTTCAGGGAGTTTTTCCTTGCCTCCATCGCCTTGGCTTGCTCATTAGGGGCTCGGACCCGGGCCTTGTAAAGCTGCTTTGTGACAACTTCTGTTGTAAAAAGTGCTATATAAATAAAACTGAATTGAATTGAATTGAAAAGAGGTTAACAAAGAGCTTAACAGCTGACCTAGAGCTTAACGCCTGACAAATGTAATGAAGGAAAGAAACTTCTCTGCAGTTTAATGGTGATTGGCAAAGTGAGTTACCTTACTGTCACTTATGGGTCGTAGATGGAAGTGTTAATCAAACTATAAAACTTCGAACTGCAATTGTCAATAAAAACAACACATTAATTCTTTCTGTGTAGCCCGAAACTGGTCTGGAGCCCGGAGGTCAGGGGGTATTTCCCAACATGGCTTTCTTTCAACAACGTGTTTCTTCTTGACACTCTTCCATAAAGGCCATATTTGTGGAGTGTACCACTAATAGATGTTATGTGGACAGATTCTCCCACATCTCTGCAACCTCTCCTCTTGGCTGCTTCTCTCATTAATGCTCTCCTTGGCCAGATTGTCAGTTAAGGTGGGCGGCCATATCTTGTAAGATTTGCAGATGTGCTACACTCTTTCCATTTTTGGATGATGGGCTGAACAGTGCTCCATGAGATGGTAAAGCTTGGGTTGATATTTTTTTATTTAGCCCTGCTTTAAACTTATCCACAACTTTATCCCTGACCTGTCTGGTGTGTTACTTGGTCTTTAACAAACATTTGCAGCGTTCACAGAACAGCTGTGCTTATACAGAGATTAAATTACATATGTGGGCTCTATTTACTAATTAAGTGACTTCTGAAGGCAATTGGTTGGACTTGATGAGAGCAAAAGGGGCTGAATTTAAATAAACACCACACTTTTCAGATATTTTGAACCCTAGCATAATTTTCCTTCCACTTTACAATTATATGCTAACCATCTACTTTCTGTTGGTCTATTACATAAAATTCCAATAAAATACATTTTAGTTTATGGTTGTAACATGACGAACTATAGAAGAGTTTAAGAGGAGTGAATACTTTTTACAGGCAATGTATATCTTTTCCTGCCTTCAGATTGCCCTCACACTTCAAACAATCTTTATGCTCCTGCTGCTAAAACCATTTCCCAAGAACAATTCATCTGCTGAACTAAATTCAGCTCATCAAACCCCGTCTGTTGGAGAGTTTGAAAGCCAAAACCTATATGGTCAACTTAAAGAGGCTCTTCAGCATTGTCTGAAGGAAGGTCAAGGACTTGTTCACCAGCAAATAACCTTGACCCCTTGTGTATTAAGAGTATTAAGAGGTGGACTTGAACCAAAGCAGGAGAGGACACGTGTCATATGCTGCACTAACAAATGTGGTCAACTACTTGGTTGGTTAATAAATGTTAGATTGGTTAAAAAAAGATTTAAATTAGTTTTTTTTCTTTAAAGTGTTTAATTGGAGCAAACCATCTGCTCAGAGGAACCAGACCACTATGGGGTGGCGATATAATAAATTAATAGCATCAGTAGCTGGTTAACCTTTAAGAAATCTGTGATCAGTAAAATGAAACAGTTAAAAAAGTGTTGTTTTGAAGAAAGGGTAAAATTACCCATTATCATGCCAGCCAAGGTCACATATACTTTACAGTCATTCATTTCTAAGGTATAGGAGTCCATTTTTAACTTTGTTAACATAGTTGCATGCTGTTCTGCAGTAAAGAAGTAAAGAGTCCCATAATTCAATGTTGGACACATACAAAAGTTTATTTTAGGGTGTTTGTGGAGTATTCCATTTAATTTTTAATGTCTAATACAACTGACATGCTCATATCTTGGTAATAATAGGTGAACTTCTTGGACAGTTGATGGAAAAAGTGGAATCTGTCATCTGTAGTCTGTTCTGACATTGACATAGTGTTCAGTTAGTGCTTTGGGATCTAATTTATTCCCATGATTCATTGGCTGTAGCTAAGGTTTTTGTTTGTTTTCCTAACGTTGCCATATAATGTGTTGGTGATGACTGCAATTTGGCCAGCAGAAGAGTTTATTTTACTTGTGGAGCAGGTTTGTGTGTTTGTATTTTTTCCACAATTAATTACTGGTTATTTCTGCTTCATAGGATAGTTCAACAACAAACTCTCAACGAACTCTAACACTTTATTGATTGATTGATTTATGGTTGCCATATATGTCCTGCTATTGAAACTTCAGCTACTTCAAGGCACCCCATACATGTAAAGTAGTTAAAGTGCCACCACAGGTAAGTTATTTTTGCATTTACGTGCACCACATTTGGCAGCCATAGCCTAATGGTTAGAGAAGAGGGCTTGTGCCTAAATGGCTGCTGGGTCAGTCCCTAGGCCAGAGGTCGGCAACCTTTGCTATCAATAGAACCATTTTGCCCCTCTTCAACTAAACAAACAGTCAAACATAGCTAAGTTTATAAAGTTTAAATCTCTTTTTAAATTTGACCTCTTACAACAACTGAATGCAACAAACAGATGTGCAGTATTCATGTGTAGGTCTACTTAAAAAATAAAAAAAACGCACTGAACAATGCACGTCTTTTGGAGTCGTTCCCATATTTGATCAAATAAAATGTAGCCCACTTTAATATAAAAAAAGATAGTCGAAGCTCAGCAATTAAAAAAAGTGAACATAAAGTTATTCTTACTGGTGTTGTTTGTTGCCATTTTAATGGTACTGTCCTAAACGGTCTTTCCAGAGAGAGACATTTCTTTAATTTTCGGAATAATTTCCTGATTTTGAATATGCAGAACAGATGCTTTGATGTAGCGCAGCATATTCAACATTACATCCCTCTCTCAAACTTCAGTTGATGTGATTGGCTGTAAACTTTGGAGACATATGAAAGACTACCTTTTGAAAAAACACATTTGTGCATCCAGCGCTGTCAGGAAGGTCTCAAAAATTCGAAAAATAAATGTAGGGGTGATTCACAAATATATACAGTGGTTTGTAAATGCAGGTTTATCGGTTTGTGAATAAATATAACTGCACTGACATTTGTGCATCACATAGCATTATTTTGGAGTTGACAAATGCTTTTGTAAATGGTGTTATATTTATTTGTAAGTCATGAATTATCTTTGTGACTCTTGTTACATTTGTTTCTGAGTCAAGAAATATATCCGTGAATGGTGTGATATTCATTTGATAGTGTTGAAACTAAACTCTCTCTATATATCTGTCCATACTCTTTCGCCATCTTTAGTTCAGTTCTTTTCAGAAAAGATTGCTTGTTTGGAAAATGTCTTTCAACATTACATTTTTGTTGTTTACTAATTTCTCGCCACATATCAAGCACACAGATAAGCCAGTGTAGTTGGCAGTGAAGGCAAAGGAATTTGTCCATTCAGAATTAAAATGTATTTTCTTCAGAGAATTTTTTTCTCTTGGTTAACTTACCACGGTAGTTGCACACTCAAGAAGAGTGACATGATGCATATTTTAATTAATAAATTATAAAAAACATTTTAAAAAATAATTTTAAAGTATCACGTGTTGTCCTGTCTCCTGTGTTTTGACATGTGCTTTTGTTTTGGTTTAGCGTTTGTTTAGGTGTTCTGTCACGTGTGTCCTGCCCTGTTAATGCCTACCAGGTGTTCAGTATTACCGTAGGTGTTTAATCCCTTGTGTTCTGTGATCTGGGGTTGGTTATTGTTAGTCTGTGTCCGAATTCATGTGTATATCTGCCAATAAAGAAAAGATTTAATTCAGACCTACATGCATTTGGTTCCTGTCCATTCTTGCTCATCACAACCTTGAACTCGAGATAAATGTGCAACAGAAGAAACAAAAATAAAATAATATATAAATAAAAATTAAATGAATAAATAAAATTTTTTTGTCAAGGCCAAACGGAGCCACAACAAGGAGGCTGAAGAGCTGCATGCGGCTCCGGAGACATGTGTTGCTGGCCCCTGCTCTAGGCCCACCGGGGAAAATGTGGGAGGGGTGAGTTAGCAAACAGTGCCCTCCCCCTCCCATTTCCTTGACTTAAGTGACCCTGGGCACCTAACCCCCTAGTCTCCCCAAAGTGCAGGTGTGCAAACCACTGTTCCTGCTCCTAGTGTTCACAGGAACGTTTGGCTACCTGGCAGCCATGTTGGCAGGTTTTTTCCACTCATATCAGACCAGGCTCTTATTTATAAATGGGGGATAAACCTCAAAAGTCCAATACATTTTGCCAAAGCAGCCCCACAGCATTACACTGCTGCATCATGCTTCACAGTTCTCTTCCAGCATCTTTCAGTTAATTTGCCAGTTAATGTTCCACTTTGGGATCCCAACGCCTGCACTCTGTGCAGTGCCTTTGTCTTTTGTCTTTTCAAACTCTTCTTTTTGTTGCATATTCTTTGCACAAACACACAAACACATATTTATATTTTTAGTTTAGGGCCTCAAGATGCAAGTTTTATTTTCGTCCAAAGAAACTACTTAAATTAACACTGATGTTTCCTGCAGCAGGAAGTGAGTCATTGACTGCCAGTCTCACTTTTGTTAATAGTTCAAGATGCAGCAAAATGCTGTAGCACAATAATATATTAATAGTAAAACAGTGGAATATTCATATACAATGTAACGTATAACTCTCAGATATAAACTGTGTCCAAAATTAGCATATTTGCTTGCTAAATGTAACTTTGCTATAATAACTGTAAAACGTAAACTAACCTTTTATTTATTTATTTATTTATTTATTTATTTATTTATTTATTTATTTATTTATTTATTTATTTATTTATATTCTTTGTCTTTTATTGCTATCTGGCGTCGACCAGAGGAGGATGGGTTCCCTTGATTCCACAATTTAGGGCATTTTTTGACTCATTAGGGGCTTGCACTCGATTTCTGTTGTCATCAGTTGTCACAAAAACTCATCCTGGAGTATGCTCTTAACTGCTAACTTTTTTTTAATTTTTTTGCAGGTACTATTTAATGAAGCAGTAAATCAGTTTCTTTTCAATATCTTGCATGATATTATCTTAGAACAAGAATAGATTGTCAGAAGAAAGTCTATGGTTTCTGGTGACCCAGATGCCCAGAGGCTAGTTTAATTGCGTATGTACATTTCAACATTTGATTGGAACATATAATACTAATTTTTGCTTATAACAGGCTTCTTTACACCTTTGTAGATATCTCATTATGGACTGAAGTGGCCTAGTGGTTGGGACATTAAACTTATGATCTGTGGGTTCAAGTCCCAGCCCAGGCACCACTGAGGTACCCTTGAGCAAGGTACTGTCCCACTGTCCTGCTCTAAATTCATAGCTTCCCTGTGCTCTTCATGCGGATGGGTTAAACATCAGATTTCATTTCCAGCTACAACAGTCATTTATAACACTTACCCCAAATTTCTAATTAATATGATTTGAACCTAATGGATCCCAAACTTTTCTATGGTAGTGTAAAATAAGGTGTTTCATTGTATCTATCCTATGGTGAGTTAAGGAAATTGGTGTAATAAGGTACTGAAACCCAGTGCCTGAACGAGATGCCCTCAGCCTTTTTTGATATTTTCCTCTGCGGCCCATCAGTGTCCCTCACTGTTCGGTCACGAACATCTTTATTGTTTTATCACTTCCCTCTTCTTTTCAATCCCTTGATCTCCAAAGGCCTGCAATAATTACCCACCCCATGATTACTGCTCGAAAAGTTCGCTCTCTCACTGTGGGAGGCCTCTATAAATACCAAGGGCACACAAGTGAGCGAACAAAGCCAAGGAAACATTCTCTGTAGACACAACATCAAACGCAACACTCCTTCAAATGATCTGATGTAGCCCGTCCCTCATTTCTCACCCCAAATATCTCAAAACATAACCGTTTGAGCGATTAGCCTTGTCTGACGAGTCGAGAGTTTGCTTTCATCCCTTCCGTTCGTGCTTATGTGATGCATTAAGAAAAAGGGGAAATTAATGAAATTGTCATAATGGTGATGTATAGTTGGATTGAGGGGCCGACAAACTGGAAATGTAATTATGGACGTTTGGCTGCATTTTGACAAAAACAAACGCACCAGAGGAGGATGGTTCAAGAAAGCACGACAGCATCATCTGTCATGGAAGCCAAAGAATGTCATTGCAAATGAAATCAAAGAATTTGTTTTCCCTTTACACCAAGATGCATTCTTTTTCTCCTACAGTGCTCCGATCAGTTCCAGATCATTTGTGCATTAATCATAAGGGTGTGCTTTTATGACATTTGTCTTTCCATCAGTTTTTGAAATGATGAGTGATCTCTGTCTGGTGCTTTGGGTATGGGCACCACAAAACCATCAGGGCTCAGTGCGCTCTACAGCACTGACAATGTCAGAGTATACCCATTCATGACCTGACTCTTAAAGGCCATGGTTTCACTACTACAGGGCTTGCCTTTGCATGAACATGATTCATGGTGAGGTAAAGAGACAGTGATGGCCTAGTGATCAAGTCAAGTCAATTTTATTTGTATAGCACTTTTACAATTATCACAAAGCAGCTTTGCAGAATTTACAGAATCTGTGTTTTAGCCCCCAATGAGCAAGCCAAAGATGACAAAGGCAAGGAATAACTCCCTAATTCTAGGAAGAAACCTTGAAAGGAACCAAAGCTCAGAAGCAGCCCAACCTCCACTGGTCGACAATGGAGAATAATAAGGGACATAAAAAAATAAATGAACAAATAAGACTAAGAGCTAAGAAAAGCAATGAGTTCAATATGAAGAGACATCTGCAGTTCTGCAGGGGGTTCTCTGAGTTGAGCTTGGGTAAGTGGTTCAGTCCATATGGGCTCTGCTCAGTAGGAGTGAGGGGGTGCATCATGTCATGGTTGGTCTGCCTCCCCATGATCCAGGTAACAGTTTGAAACAGGATCGCTGGTACCTCAAAGTAGCTCAGAAATAGCGTGAGAGAGGGCGAGAGAGACAGACAGACAGACAGACTGTTAGGGATGCTCATTGTTAAGGATAATTTAGAGTGATGAACACTGTGGTCTGAGTGCAGGAGCTCCAGCGAAATTATCTATGAAACACAGCTAAAGGGGAGAGCCAGGCGGTAGCACAGACATGAGGACATAAAAACACTGCCTTTCTACACTTCTACACTGCTCACTGTGTGCTGTTGATAACTGCCCACTGCTCCATGCGTAAATATGTTAAGGGTCTCAATTGTGAAAAAAAAAATCAGAGACCACTTTAGTTTTATTACTTTCTCTGATTTTGCTATGTATAGCTACTATATGTGTTTGAGGAACATCGTTTTTTTCCCCATAAACCACTGATAACCTTTCCTCTGAATTCCACATGAAGGTAATGCACTTCCAACATTTAACTACAGAAAAAAACCCAAGTATAATCAAAATGACAAAACAGATCAAGTGTGTTCACAAATCAAGATTGCATTTTAAATAACACAATACTAATTTCTGAACTTTTAAGAAGAATTAAGACATTCTGTTTTATCCATTCAAACTGCTCCTACTGCAAGAAAAAAAGTTTTTTTTTTTTAAAAATATATAGTTTCTATTTAAATCCAATGTGGTTCAGGCAACCACCTAATCGGTGAAGTGAGATCTGCTTGTGTTGGAATTCCACCACAGACCCTGCCGTACTTAGAGTTATTGATTTAAAAAAAGGGGAAAAAAATAAAAAAAGAGCTGTTTCAGATCAGATATGGCCATTCTGTAAATTTTGTAGCTCCTTGAGCAGCAACGCATCCTTACACCATCACATTTACATTTGGCTGATGCTTTTGTCCAAAGCAATTTCCAGGTACAGGAACAATCAATCATTAGTTCAGACATGACAGCACTGTTGTGAGAGCTACAAAGAAGTTCCTCCTAGTCATAGAATACAGTACAAGTGCTACAACAGTGCAGATGACAAGCATTACAACATTACTATCTGAGAGCTAGAAAGAGAATAACGCATTATGTATATGCTAATCATTAAGTGCTTATAAGATGACAAGTGCTACAGCATGAACAACACAAACTAATACTATCTAGTACTGCTAAAAGAGTCCAGGACATTCATCGTTGTCTTTTAGTGATTCAGATAAGTACAGTTCAATAGAAGTAGTTAGAAGATTTTACAACATGAGCTATAATTATGATTTGCTGAATTATCAATGAGTACTAAAAATGAGTACAGGACATCATAGAGCATCAATAAAAGCAAGATGTAGTTACAGTACTTTAAATTACATTTTTTCAATTAATATGAACAATGAGTAGGAAACAATTCTGTAGATTGTATGTATTGGTTTAAAGTTCTGATGTGTCAGGGCAGCTCATTCCACCAGTGAGGGGGAGCAAAGGAGAAGAACCTGGAGTGTTTGATTCCACGTGGGGATGGATCCAGTCGATGATCTGAGGGATTTGGTGGGTGTGTAGGTCTGGGTGAGTGTTTCCATGTAGCTGGGAGCAGATCCGTTGATGATTGTGTAGACAAGCATCAGCGACTTGAATTTGATGCATACCTGCGATGGTCAGGAACAGAGCAGTGGCGTCACATTATCTGCTGCATTCCGAATCCTTTGCAGTGGCTTGACTGTGGTTGCAGATGACCCTTCAGAAGCAAGGGGCAGTAGTCCACCCTTACACTACCACCTCTATGTTTCACAGCTGGTATTAAGTTTGTAATTTTTTGTCACAAGAGCGACACACATATACACACACACATGTGATTGCACTATAAACAGATGTAGCAGTCACCAGCAGATGAGGCTCTAACTTAGCCAAAGTCTGTCACCCTCCATAACACTAGAGAGCGATCAGTTATGACACAATCCAAGAACCTACTCACCTTGAGCTCACCCTCCTCTTTCTCTCTCTCTCTCTCTCTCTTTCTCTCTCTCTCTCTCTCTCTCTCTCTCTCTCTCTCTCTCTCTCTCTCTC
>JBBIGC010168699.1:0-15773 GCA_037576955.1 Lepidarchus adonis
CGTGTGTGTGTGTGTGTGTGTGTGTGTGGGTGTGTGTTTGTGTGTGTGTGTGTGTGCGCGCGTGTGTGTGTGTGTGTGTGTGCATACTTTCAAATGTTTTCACATTTATTGTGTTCATGTTTAAAGAAATCACACGTTGTAACTTTTTTGCTGAGTCGGCATTTTCCAAACGACTGTCTAATGTTGCAGCCACACCAGAGCTGCTGTCTGTCTACTGTATACACCAAGTGTCTCAGCACTAAAACTGGAAACATTAACATTAACCCACAACACAACTGAGAGGAGAATTTTATTCTTTATACGTTTTCAAGACATTGCAGGATATACATGTCTAATTTCAGAATAAACTGGATTCTGTACTGTTGATATTGCTATTCACTTTAGTTACATGTTCCTCTGTGGGGTTGTTGTGTTTTTTTCATCTGTGCCATATAGTTTCATTTTCTTTTTCAGTGTAAAGTTCACTTTGTGCTTAAGCTCGTCTGCCTGTTTTGTTTCTTTGACAAATCACATGATATTTCTGCCAAATAAAGTGCATCCTGTTACTGAAATAGACTGTGCTTCACTGTGCACTGACAGCAAGGTCACCCAGAGAGATCAGAGTGCACATAGATTTTAATTATGGGGTGTTGTTTCTGCAGCTCTGACATTAGATGTTGTAAATACATTTCCATAGTATTTGGGTGTAAAAGGCTAATACAATACCATTGGCAGCTTTTTGGACCATGTTTAGTGTAAGAAATAATGGAAACATTCAACCCCCTCACAAGAGACAAGACTCACTGAACCTGCACCCCCCCCCCCCCAAAAAAAATGACGCTGCATTCCACACCCACATGATTGACCTATTCAGATCCTTTCATTGGGACAATTTTGAGAAGCGAGTTAGCGCACGATGCCTGAGTGAGGAACATGGTGTTTGTAATCTCAAAGGCAACGTTTCTTTGTGTTGGTGAGATCACCCGAAACACTAAGCCTCTGTTGAAGAGACAAATCTAAAGTAAAAGCAAATGTGTGTAAGTGAAAGAGAGAAATGAACTAAACCAAGATGACCCCAGGGTGCTGATTGGACACCTGCGTGACTTCTTGTGGAGTTCGAAACGTCATTTAAACATTTTTTACATTAATTCACTGTTTGGGATTTTTAGATTAGCCATATACATTTGTCCGCATTGTGTTGCAACATGGCGGACAACTACTGATGTCAATATACAAGCTTTAAAACCTATAATTCTCAATGGGACTCGAACCTGCAATCTTCTGATTCCAGATGAACTCTTCCATTTGTAGTAAAAGAAAAATGACAAAATGACCTATTTACTCAAACGTTGCTTGATTTCACATTTAGTTTTTTGGAAAAAGTGTAATTTTTAGATTCTTCTATGCAATCTTTCCTTTCTTTTTTAATTAAACTCTATTAATCACTGAGGGAGATTTATCTCTATTCATCCGAGATAGAGAGGGAGTTAAACCCATGACCCTTTGGCCACTTCTGTAACTATTAGTTAACTGTAACTGCCCCAGATCTGACTGATATTTAGAGGCACATTTCATAAATTACATATTACATTTAGCAATCATTCATTATATGAACGTTATGATTTTGTTTCATGTTCAAAATCCACTTCCAGGACCTTAAAGTGTAATTACAGAACTCGTGCCACATGTTCATATTGTAGTGGTTGGAGCAGCTCCCATTGGCTGCTGAGGGAGGTGCATCATGGGAGCGGGGAGTTTGGACACTGTTTGTTCTGTTTTGCATTGTTCTGTGTGTTTGCAGGGAGCGACCGTGTGTGTGTGCTCATGTCATGGGTGTGTTATTGTGTGTTTGTAAGAGCGAGCCGGTGATGGCTGGATGAGGTCACCCTCAGCGTGATGAGTGGGAGCAGTGGTGGACTTCGTGGCCTATCCAGTAGGGGCACAGGGCACAGGTTGGCCTTTGTAAAGACCGGTTTGAGCGCAGAATAAACCTGGCCAACTTCCTGGTTGGTTCGAAGAGATGTGTGAGTGATCAGTTGGTGGTTTCTCTACCAGAGAAAACCGCTACAATATGTTTCCTCTGGGCCACTTGCGGGAACATCTGGAATGAACTAAGAGCACAGAGAGCTACTGTCCTAAGTATTTTCCAAAGATGGTGAAGATGAGGAGGAGGAGAACCCATCTATGAGAGAAGTGAAGCTGAGCTTCTTCCGCTACACTTCCTACAATCTGTGAAATAAAGAAAAAGTGAGCGTGTTCTCCGTGGAGCACTAGGGTAAAAAAAACAACAACGTGGATTTTGGCTCTGATTCCAGTTTCGTTTCTCGTTTTTTTCTTCTGCACGGGCCGGTTAGTTTCGCTTTCTCTGAAATCACGTGGTTTTCTCAGGCTGTTCCTTCAGTTGTGCTCAACCCCTTCGCGCCTCGCTCTACTCCTCTACTCCTCCAACCTCAGCTACCTGCTCCAACTGTAACCTGACGAGCTGTCTTCCACCAAACCTCTGTCCAGGAGTAGAGTCCTCTTCAGTTACAGTTCTGCTCTGATGCCAATGTGCCTACACCCACAACCTTACCCTCTGCTCCATGTGCCCTCACCAGTCCAGAATCTATGGAGAGAGTTTAGTTTCAATATTATCAAATGAATATCACACCATTCACAACTATATTTCTTGACTCAGAAACAAATGTAACAAGATTCATAAAGATAATTCATGACTTACAAATAAATGTAACACTATTTACAAAAGCATTTGTCAACTCCAAAAACATGTTATGTGATGCACAAATGTCAGTGCTGTTATATTTATTCACAAACCGATAAACCTGCATTTACAAACCATTTTATATATTTGTGAATTTATTTGCGGATTTTTGAGACTTCCCTGACAGCGCTGGATGCACAAATGTGTTTTTTCAAAAGGTAGCCAATCATATGTCTGTGCTGGACATTGGCCCTCCAGAGATGCCCAGCCTTGCGCTAAACAGTAGCCACCAATGCTAATCCTGGGGAACCCTAACATTAGTCAACAACAGCATTCAGAACGCCTCGGCTCCATGCGTGACACACAAGTACACCATTATACCATGTCTTATTCTATGTGTAGCACAGCTGGGGTGTGAGGTTGAGGTTGGGGTTGCGGGGAGAACTTAGTGCATTTAGCATTTAGCATTTAGCATTTAATGCACTATGTAGTATTGCTGGATGTGATTTTGGATGCAGCCCTCATTCCATTTACATTTACAGGCTGATATTGTTGTGGCGAATGGACTCGATCTCAACAGAAGACTTCATGCAGCAGGAAATCATGGAGCAATCTTTTATTAGTCAGTCAGCTTCAACCCTCGCTCTTGCTAGTCCTGCGATCGCCTCCCTCACTGGCCAAGGGCTGAGGCTTTTATACCTTCTCTTCTAAGCTAATTTCCATAATCTGAGCACCTCCTTCCTTTGGTGTTCCCACCCTCAGTTCCTTTACTCCTTAACCTTAAAAATACGTTGTTGGTTGTTTACTGTGAGTGGTGCCATTCCATATGTTAAAGGTTTACTCAATCTACATAAGCATGTTAAAAATTTACTATTCCATTGTGCTATTACTAAATTAGATCATTAACCATGGTTCTTTGTGTGTATTACCTGGCACCTGGTCAGTATGTATGTGGAAAGTGGACCATTAACTGATCCTCATTCACTGTGTGACTCGATCACTTGTCTTTCCCAATCTTGTGTGAAAATCTGACTGAGATTAAGCATTCAAACTAAGTCTGTATGTAGCAGTCATATGTATGGAATCTAATAACTTTTAATCTGCTATAGTCATTATTTATGTTAATTGTGTATAGCTCAGATAATGTGAGATTTTCAAAATGATTGGATAACATCCCAAACAATGCATGGCCTACTCATATGACTCAGATAGAATGTGCTCTAAACAAAATATACTATAATATTGTAACGCAGCCTTATCTGTGAACCTGTTAGTGATCTAATTTTCATTGTACTGAAAAGGTTTAACATTTGTGTGCAGCCTCCTGTTGCAGATCTGCCTAAGTTTCAATTCACTCCTGCGTTGCAGTTTTTCCCCATAGAAACTGTAGTAGCAGAGGGAGGGCGAGTACTGACTGGAACAGCCACCAGCGAAAAGGGCGTGGTTAGGAAAGACGCATTCGCTGTTGATTGGCTGTCGAACGAGTGAAAAGGGAGGGGGGAAAATGGTGTGTGTTGATTGGTGAAGCCGTAACGTGGCCAGTGCTGTGAGACTGCTGGGTCTATGTCTACTTTCAGACTGATAAACCAAAGACGCGTGAAGGTAAAGCAGGATTCACGGATAACACGCCAGAAACTGCGTCGTTTTCCTGAGAGAGATCAGACTTATCGTTGATTGACAGGTCTGTGAGGTGAGCGTTTATGAAGAAGAGTATCCAAAAATCCCTCAAATTATAAATGATTGTCATCTATTTATTTTACAACATTTTATTACCAGTTAACTTGATGTCCACTCTGATTTTCAGCTTGAGCTGGACATTAGGAAGCTTTCTGGTGTCATCTAAACATAAACGTTTGATTTAATTCAGTGAACGGCGAAAGCACACCACTGTCATGAGCAGCTTTCTCCATCCTTCTGATGTTTCCTCAACAATTGACATGATGTTGTTTTGCATTGTGCTAATGAGTTTCATAACAGGCCCTCAGGAACGTCCCATAGGAATTCAGTTAATATCCTCATTTGCAAAATGCTTACACTCTGATGTAAACATGCCTTTGTCCCAATTTTTTGAGTGTTTTGCAGCCATCACATTCTAAATTTGTGTGTATTTCCAAAATACAATTAAGTTGATCTGTAAAAAGTATTTTCAAACTCCCTTCCAGAGTTATGATACACTTTAGTGATGCATTTTTTGCTTTTCTTTCAGGGAATTTATTTATCACAGTTGGAAATATAATGGAATCTGATTACTTGGCACAGCTGTTCATTAGACGCACTGATTTTTTTCCTATGTTGATAGATGGCACTTTGGCACAAGCTACAGCAGCTGGATTCAAAGTATCTAGAGCAAGTAGACCAGCTCTATGATGACACATTCCCCATGGAGATCCGCCAGTACCTCTGCCAATGGATAGAGAGCCATGACTGGTGAGATATGACAAATGCAACTGATATGATGCTATAGACTTTTATAGAATTTGCCTTTAGTTGTTGTAAGTGGATCATGTGCAGGAAAGAGAGGAAGAGTGAACAATACACAACTGTAATTGTTCTTTGCTAAGTAGCACTTCTCTGCAAAAAGGAAAAGAGGTTTTCTTTCTTGTGGTTAAAGGTGGGTGTGATCTTTTTTGCATGTGAATTGTTATGCTATTCCGAGCAAATCGGTCACTTTTAGTCTGTTTCTCCTAGTTTCCCTAATAGGGAAATAATAAATCACCTGGGATTTCAGACAATAGCACGATAGCTGTGAGGTGCCAGTCTGGGATTTCCAGCAGTCAGCCAAACCTCAGACTGGATTCGACTCCAAAAATCCAGTCCAGTTGTTGTGAAACACAAAGAATGACACATCACCTGGATTCTAGAGTATTTATACAGAAAGTCTAAATGACTTCTTTAGAAGTATTTTTTCCCCCTGCTGACTTACTGGGTGGATTGTTTCTTGTTGGACTCTTGGCACATTTTTACTTCATATTTTGTGTTTTGAAGTAAGCTTTGAATACTGCATATAATAAAATACAATATAATAAACATAAACACCTTCTAGTACAAACTAAACACAAACCTATATATAAATAATTATTTGATGCCTCACTGATTTTGTAAGTCAAATTTTGGTGGTTTATTTTAACAGTGAAAAATAATAAAACAAAAAGAAAATCCAGAAAATCACATTATATAAAATATATACATTGATTTACATTTCATTGAGTGAAATAAGTATTTGATCCCCTAACCATATTATACTCCTAATTTCAACTTGTCACTCATATTAAAGACACCTGTCAACTAGTTACCTGTAAAGACTCAATCAATCAATCAGACTCTGACTTCTCCATCATGGGCGAGACCAAGAAGCTGTCTAAGGATGTCAGGAACAAGATTGTAGCCCTGCACAAGGCTGGAATGGGCTACAAACGCATTAACAAGAAGCATGGTGAGAAGGAGAGAACTGCTGGTGCAATTTTTCGAAAATGGAAGAAACACAAAATGACCATCAATTGACTTCGGTCTGGGGCTCCACGCAAGATCTCACCTCGAGGGGCGAGGATGATCATGAGTGCCCCTGGTCAAGAAGGTACATGTGAAGGCCCGTCTGAAGTTTGCCACTGAACACCTGAATGATTCGGAGTGTACTTGGAAAAAGATTTTGTGGTCAGATGAGAGCAAAATCGTCCTCTTTTGCCTCAACTCAGATCACTTGGAGGAAGACAAATGCTAACTATGACCCCAAGAACACCATCCCCACTGTTAAGCATGGAGGGGGAGACATCTCTGCTAAGGGCACAGGACACCTTCACTACATTGGCAGGAGGCTGGATGGGGCCACATACCATAAAATCTTGACAACCTACTTCCCTCTGCTAGGACACTGAAAACGGGTTGTGAATGGGTCTTCCAGCACAACAATGACCCAAAGAAACAGCCAAGGCAACAAAGGAGTTGCGCAAGAAGAAGCGCATTAAGGTCATGGAGTGGCCTAGCCAGTCTCCAGGCCTTAATCCCATAGAAAACCTTTTGCGGAGCTGAAGCTTCAAATCACCAAGCAACAGCCTTGAAACCTTAATGATTTAGAGCTGATCTGTAAATTCCTCCTGCTATGTGCACAAACCTGGTCATCAAACAAACCTGGTCATTGCCACCAAGTGCTAAGAAGGTCAAAAACTTATTTCCCTCAATGAAATGCAAATCAATTTCTATATTTTAAATAATGTGATTTTCTGGATTTTCTTTGGAATATTCTGTCTCTCACTGTTGACATAAACCTACCATTAAAATTATAGACTGTTTATTTCTTTCTCAGTGGGAAAACTTACAAAATCAGCAAGGGGTCAAACCTTTTTTCCCTTTACTGTATATGTACAGTAGTCCCTCACCCTCATACTTTATTATATCTTTTATTGGGACAACACTGAAGAAATGACACTTTGATACAATGTAACATAGTCACTGTACAGCTTGTATAACAGTGTAAATGTGCCCCTCAAAATAACAGCAAATTTACACTATTGGAGGTGTATTTGGATTTGTTATCATGGAATACTGCCCTGCGTCTCAGTTTCCAAAGGGAGGGGATCATGTTCTGCTTCAGTATTTCATAGTACATGTTGGCATTCATGGTCCCCTTAGTGAACTTTAGCTCCCCAGTGCCATCAGCACTCTATTTTCAAGAGACAATTAGTAAAGAGAGGTACCATTGTTTCAAAGTAAACAATAAGTAATAAGTAACAAAAAACTATGGTTTGATTTTTTTGTATGTGGGGATTGGATGGGTTATTACCAACATCTGATGAGAATTTCATGTCAATAGCACCTTTAGAAATATGTTTTGTTTTTTTGTTTTTAGAAAAGATTATATGTATATATAAGACAATTAACAGCGTTTTTCTCTTATTCCTATGTCTCTATATCTCTTACCTATTCACTCTCTTTTGCTGGTCTAACTTTAAATGCTGTATTTTGTCTTATCAGTTATATTATTGTCTAATTATCTGCTATATTAATAAACTTGCCTTGTCTCACCTTGCAACTTTCTCAAGGCTTTAGATACCTTATCGTTTTCCCCCGAGGTTGTAGTGTCTTTCACAGAGCTTTGGTCTTTGTTGTTATGCCCTAGTTTTCTACTGCATTCTCAGCTGATTTGTAGTTATTTTGTAGATGTCATACATTATTATCTTGTGCAGGGACGTTGTGGCTGAAAATGTGTCCTTAGCTACAGTGCGCTTTCATGAACTCCTGAGTAAACTGGATGAGCACTATGGTCGTCTCAGTCTGGGCAGCAACTTCCTGCTTCAACACAACATTCGGAAGATAAAACGCAATCTACAGGTGCAGAACCAGTGATGATCTAACCCTATTTCCTCAGCTAATGACCTTCTCATGCAGATAGCTAATGCATAATGATTTAGTTTTACTGCCAACATGTAACAATCAATAAAATGAAATTGTTTTCATTGTAGGAGCACTTTCTGGAGTATCCTGTGCACATGGCCATGATTATTTCCAAGTGTTTGAATGAAGAGAGGAAGATTCTGGAATTGGCCACCAAAACACAGGTATAGAACGTATGGGTTTTAAAAATGGTTTACATTATCATATTAAACTCTTTCCACAGTTCTTGTGAAAAAGATGTGATAATGAATGTAAAGATAATGAACTTATTCTGTGTTGGTTTTAATGCTAGGAGATTGCAGGTTCTTCACAGACAAATGCTGCAAAAGAAAAGCAAAAGGAACTAGATAACCAAGTGAATATCCTGAAGAACACAGTACAGGTAAAACTAACTAACTAACTAACAGGGCATCTTATATTAATATTTTAGTGGAAAAATCTCTGAAATACAGTTTTACCAAAGTGTGAGCTGTGTGAAGTTACTCACGTGCTTAGCGCAAGAATCCATTTACATTAACAGATAACTTATCATTTTATTAGATTTAAAATTACAGAATAATATGATGTTCTTCAAGAAGAGGTAAGGTCACCAAACTGATCTTCAAATATCTTATTTGAAAGTGAGCAATTGCAATTTGAGTCAAAGTAAAAATAGCAAAAGTTTTAGAGCGAAGAGGTGGAAGAGGGATTCTCCTGAGAAGGAGATTCCAAAAGAGAAGGTTAGGGCGAAGTGTGGAGCACAAAGCTTTAATTGCCTTATAAATCTCCCCCTGGCAGTAGTCACAAGGAGTGACTCTAAAGTTTGAGTTTGAACAATGAACAATGACATTGTGGATTATTTTGTCCATTACGTCATTGTCGTACGATATATCGATTATCACAGAATCACGGTATAGATATTATCGTTATCGTGGGCCATGTATTGCGTATTGTATCGTACACCCTGCAAAACCCACCCCTAGTTTGAAGTAGTTTCAGCCAGAGATTCTGGAGCATAAATCAGAGGATGACATTTGTTTCCTCCTTGATGGCATCGACATGAAGTTTTGTTTAAGAAAGGACTGTCTTTTCAGAAAAAAGAATTACAGCTTACAGTGTGTCCACTGTAGTCACAGGACTTTACATGGGTTGAAACCCTAGATTCCCCAAATATTTATGCTTCCATATTTACACTAAAAAGTCATTTGAGCTTATAAACCAACAATTTAAATGGTCTTATTCCTCCTTATCAGATACATATATTGTATCATTGTCTATATATTATTACTGACATATTGATAATTGATTCATTTTTAAGTTTGAGAATTGTTAAATAAATAATTGTAAATAATGAAACTCAACCTGATTTTAATAATATCACACAAAATGCTAAATGTAGTTTATCAAACCACCAAAAACAAGCACCAACATGCAAAGTCCAAAGATGAAAAGCCTTAAAAGTTATACCTGTTGATATGCTGCATTTCCTTGGTCTGTTCCAACAGAATACATCTTTATAAAATGGCAGAATTTCACATGCACGTCCTCCTTTGGCCTCAGATTGTATTCTATATATGTGTAAATATATGGAACTTTTCTTCTCAGGATGCAGAACAGGACATTAAGAGTTTGGAGGACCTACAAGACGAGTATGACTTCAAGAGGAAAACTTTACAGAGTCAAAGTAAGAGATCCTTTTGTCTGGACCATAATGTTGACATAATTTTGAAAATTTGTTTTCAAGCATTACATTGTGTCATATATCAGCAATGCAAAATATATTTATTCATTAATTCATTCTTATTCATGTAATTTGATTCATTGCTCACTGCACACTGTGCATCAATAAAACAATACTACATTTGATATAAACCATAAATAAATATAAAGTTGTTTGAAAAAAATATTAATATTGAGATAATTTCTTTTTTTCAGTGGAGGTTGATACAAATACACAAAAATCCAAAGAGATTCAGCGTGAGGAGATGATGATCAGGCAGATGTTCGCTAAGCTGGACAAAACGAGAGAGGTGGGCCAGTGCTTAACACAGCATGATGTTCAGGGTGGTTTCAGGTCTCTGAAAATAATGTTTAAAAAGTTAAATAAGTTAATGTGTGTGTGTGTGTGTGTGTGTGTGTGTGTGTGTGTGTGTGTGTGTACAGGTGGTAGTAAATGAGTTAGTAAATTCACTAAAGTTGGCAGAGCAGATCCAGTTCACTCTACTATCAGTGGAAGTTCCTGAGTGGAAGCAGAGGCAGCAGATGGCCTGCATTGGAGGACCCCCAAATGCCTGTCTGGACCAGTTACAGAGCTGGTGAGAACCAGCTCATACATGTAGCTAGAGACACTCCATCACTTTAAATATTAGTATTTTATTTATTTTATACCAGTTTAAACTTCTAGTTGGTTTAGATTTAGACTGAGATAACTTTATGTCTGATACGATTACACTCCTGAATTTCCTGAAGATAAAAACTTAATAAAAGTTCAAGATAAAAGATATTTTAATAAAAGATAAAAATAAAAACTTGCTTGGGATGACTGTGGTACTTTTTTAGGGTTAGGGTTAGGGTTAGGTACTACAAATAATTGAGTAACTAAGAAATATTCAGTAACATTTATAGATTATTCAGTAACTACTATAACATATTCACTTTAAATTACTGAGAAACTACAACTTCAGTTTTATGTACTACCTAGATGTAACTGATATAGATGATCTAGTTAATATTTATTACTCAGATAGTGCTGTCAATTAATAAGTACTTTATTAGCTTATTCCAAAAATATTATTGATTATTCAGCAACTTATACGGATTATTCAGTAACTACATTTATTTATTAAGAAACTACAATACATTATTCTTAGCATTTTTAGGTAATTAGAAGAAAATTTTTTGTTAACTATTAATGATTATGTAATATAATTAATACATAGAAAATATTAATTATATTGCAACCACTATAATGGATTACGTTCTTACTATAAATTATTCAATTACTTGTACAAATTATTATGAAATTACTTTAAATTAACCAGTAACTACTATGAATTATTCAGTAATTACAACAAATTATTCTTTAACTGCAATGTATTATCTGGTAACTGCTATAAATTAATAAGTAACTTCTATTAATAATTTTGGAACTATTATAACATTTTCAACAATTAAAATAATTATTTCACTGCTCCAAATGATTTTTTACTGTTAAGAATTTTTCTCTATTTACCCTAAAGTATTTAGTGAGTGAAAAAAATAAAATAAAAAAATATAATATAATAATTATTTATTACTATAAATTATCCAGTTATTATTATGGATTTGTCTGTAGCTACTATGAATTTTTCACTATTATGCTATATTCAGTAAGTACTTTTAATTATTTGGAAAAGTGTTGTGAATTACAGTATTTAGTAAGTGGTGTGAATTATTTGGGAAGTGCTATGAATCATTCAGTTATTCAACTCTTATGAAACTAATATGCTAGCTATGTAGTTATGAGTTATGAATGAGGGACTGAAGTGTTGGTTATAGGATCTGGGAAAAGTTAAGGGGAAAAAATAAATCTTGGAAGTTGATTTTATTAGTTTACTGTTGTATCTATTAACACTGTAGGTTTCATTAAACTGTATGAGTTTAGGTGATTTGTTCCTCAGGTTCACAACTGTGGCTGAGTGTTTGCAGCAGATGCGTCAGCAGCTGAACAAGCTGCAGGAGCTGGTGCTGAAGTTATCGTATGACAATGACCCAATCAGTACGGCCATGAACTCTCTGCAGGACCAAGTTCTGCTGCTCTTCAGAAACCTGCTAGTCAAGTATGTCATGGTTGTGGGATATAGAAATAGATCTGGAAGTGTTCTGGTCTTTGTCACAGAGCTGAGAGATCAGATATCAGTGTGAAATGGAGACGTTGTGATGTGTCTTTCAGTTCCATTGTGGTGGAGAGGCAGCCCTGCATGCCCACTCATCCCCAAAGACCCCTAGTTCTGAAGACCAGTGTTCAGTTCACAGTTAAACTCAGGTACACCTTCAAAACTGCATCCCCCTCACCCCACTGAACTCTGACAGCAAAGTGGTCATCCAATACTGATCATTTTACTTTAATCAGACCTTTTAGCCAGCAGGCCATATAACCACCACCATTACCACCACCAACAATAGTAATGATACTTTTCTCTGTCCATAGGCTGCTGGTCAAGTTACCAGAGTTGAACTGTCAACTCAAAGTCCAAGCGTCTATTGATGAGTAAGTTCAGAAAAATAACTCAATTACATATTTTAAATGTTTTTTAATTAAGTGACTGTAATTATATATTTACCCTTATGTATTTTTCTCCATAGGGATTTAACAGAAAACAACATAATCAAGGGGTATGTGTGACTTGTTCAAGTCAAGCGAACAGTATGTTGTGTATGTCTTAGCTTAATTATCTCCATACCTCACCTTGATGAACGCCAGCAACTACATTACCATCCAAATAAATCCACATGATAGCTGGAGTGGAGAAAGAACAACATAACTAAATAACTCAATGTTTTTACCAGGAATATGCTCAGTTAAAAGTATAAATGTTAAAAACCTTCGGTTAAAAACTACATGATGTGTCTTTGTCGATTCAGACTTAATCCTCTGTTATATGCTTCTGCAGGTCCCGTAGATTTAATCTTGTAGGCACTCGTCTAAAGGTCATGAACATGGAAGAATCCAATGGTTGTTTGGCTGCTGAGTTTCGACATTTGGTTGGTTGATTAAAAAAAATCTACATTTGGTTCAATTGCAGTGGTTGAATGAATATTCAGTGTATACCAATATAAATACTGAACAGTATTTCTGTTTTTCTCTTTTAAACACAGCAACTGAAAGAAAAGAAGTTAGTGGGAAGCAGATCAAATGAGGTTGAAAACTTTTCACGTTGAACATTGAACGTTGAACATTGAAGGCTACATTGAAAAAATTGTTGTTCCAGAAAATGCATTGAAAACTGGTTGTTTTATCAGTAACCAAAGACCTTAATCTTCAAAAGTACACAGCCTACTGATCCCTCATATAAAAGCTGGATAGTGTTTTACTGAGTGGGTGCAGCAGGGATAGTCTGACCTGTATTACTTCTATACTCACACTGTTGCATTTAGTCAAAGAGCAAATACTGTGACATCTTGGAAATGTCCCAATCATTTCCACTCATGCAAGACCAAGTTCATATGTCTTTCAATGGGAGAGACTTGTTTACCTGAAACTGTTTCACAAGCAAATTTAAAATCCAACAAAAAATAATTTGTAGTATTTGGCTGAAAAGGAAGACAAATCTTTTTTTCAGAGTACTTCATATGTGAATATCTGTACAACAATTATTTTAGTTATTAATTTATTTAGTTAATTATTTAGTTAATTTAGTTAATTATAAACAGATGGCCATTTATTTCTCAGCAAAAAAGTTGATGCTGTCCACAAATCTATCGTTATGTGAATTAAACTATTTATTTGTCCAATGAACAGGTTGTTTCACAGACCACAATACTTTCTGTTGTATTTTTAATAGTGTGGGAAAATAATGTACAATTAATTACAAGCATGTATTGCTAAACTCCTTTACGAGGTGTTGTATGTGCACCTGTCATATTTTGAACTAGACACTGTAATTAATAATTTTAACACAATAAAGACAATAGATGGCATACACTGATGTCATTTACCCAACAGAATACACCCTTTAGTTACGCTTCAACACCGCTTCCTTCAGTTTGGGAAAATCAGGAAAACAGTTATCAGGATTCAAGCTGAATGCTAATGCTCCCACTCAGTAAATGTCAGTTTGTAAGGGTTTGAAGGTCGGAAGAAAGCACAGGCATTGCAATCTTTCTTTAGTTCATTGAAACAAGACCAGAAGATAAACTAGGATATTCCCAAGAGGAACATATATGAAATACACGGGGTAACATATCACAGAGAAAACAATAGCAATATAACGGAGAACCAACAAACACTACTTAAGACTTAACACTCCCCAAAGGAACTTTAGATCCCTCTTCACATTGAACTCCTGATTTTATTTATAGTTTACAGTTTTCTTCTATTTTTATCACTCTCCGGTGTCGACCAGAGGAGGATGGGTTCCCCTTCTGAGCCTTGGTTCCTCTCAAGGTTTCTTCCTATATTTAGGGAGTTTTTCTTGCCACTGTTCTGGCTCATTGGGGCTCGGACCCGGATTTTATAAACTCTGTAAAGCTGCTTTGTGACAACGTCAGTTGTAAAAAGTGCTGTATAAATAAATTTGACTTGACTTTACTTGACTACTTAAACACTAGGGCTTAAATACACAGTAAAACAAGGAACACCTAGGCACGGGCATGACAACACAATGAAGGGGAAAAGACAAGGACATGTGACCACTGTAGTCAAAATCCAATCCAGTTCAATAAAAATTCACATGAATCTAAGATTTGAGTTTTCAATGCATTTTGGGGTTTGTGGGGCTACAGTATATAGTGTATTGGGGGTAGTTGGTGTGTGTTATCATGGGATGCTGTATATGGTGGGTGTTGTGGGAAGTTTGTGTGAGTGTTTAATAAGTCAGTGTTCTTTTTAAGGCCCCTCTGCTTGTTACGGAGGAGCTCCACTCCATCACCTTCGACACACAGCTCAGTCAGCCTGGACTGTGCATCGACCTAAAGGTAAGCATGAAGCCCACTGTTCCACATGCTTCTTCATCTGTACAAATACTCCCTCAGCTCACTGGACTTTAAAATACATTTTATTTTGGTGAGTGGTGACATCTAATTGTCTAATTTAATCATAAAATTTACATTTGTGTGACATCTTGACATCTGTGTGTGTATTATTGCTTTGACCCTTTGTCTGCCTTGAAAAATGAGTTTTTAAAACTAAATACAGTTTTATATGCAGTTAATGTATTGTATTTACCTTTCTGTCTGTTTGAATCCAGACTGCATCGCTTCCTGTGGTGGTAATCTCCCATATCAACCAGCTGCCGAGTGCCTGGGCCTCCATCCTGTGGTATAACCTGCTCTGCACTGACTGTCAGGTAGAACCTCTTTTACAGCAGTTTTCCAATGTCCTACATTCTTCCCGTCAATGCTTTTTCACCTGTCTTTTTCAAAGTCCTCATAGAAAAGTCTTTTTGTCTTGGCAGTGATCTCAGAAATGCCCCAGAGCAGTTATTCCCTGAAAGAATACTCCTTTCATTTGTAGTGTGGCCAAACCTATACATCCAAAGCTGAGAGCCCCAATAACATTAAATAATCTTTTTAAATAACTGCTAAAATATTGAAAAAAGTCGGTCCAGTGTTTGTGTAGTGATTGTCTTAAATAATACACACATTATGACCAGGTTGTTAAGCAATCTCCTCAAATATATTGGGCCTTGATGTTTTAACAGTGAGCCATATTTTACTGAAGGTTGTGATTTTTCTTTCATTTTTTACCCTGTCTTCTTTATAATGATTCTGTTCTAACTGAGCACTGTTGAGATGTTTAGCCTGCTTGTATATTAAGATAAGATAAGATAAGATAAGAAGATAAGATAAGAAGATAAGATAAGATAAGATAAGAAGATAAGATAAGATAAGAAGATAAGATAAGAAGATAAGATAAGATAAGATAAGATAAGATAAGAAGATAAGATAAGAAGATAAGATAAGATAAGATAAGATAAGATAAGATAAACCTTTATTGTCCCACAAGTGGGAAATTCCACATTGTTAC
>JBBIGC010168792.1:0-15766 GCA_037576955.1 Lepidarchus adonis
CTGAATTTATGCTTGATTGTTTCCTGAACCTGGAAGTTGCTTTGGATAAAAGCGTCAGCCAAATGAATAAATGTAAATGTAAATGTAATTAAGTACATTTCAGTAAGCATCTTAAATACGTTTTCCCTGTATCATTCCATTTTATTACACATGATGTATGGACACTTATGGTTTGATTTATTTGCATGTTTGGATTGGATGGGTTGTTACTGACATCTGGTGATAATTTTGTGTCAATAGCACCTTTAAAATTATATAATTACTTTTAAAAACTGGTGACCTGTTAAATACTTATTTTACCCACTGTATGTGCAACTGTGTTGATTTCTGTGACATCACAAAAAGGATGATTCAAATGCAGGAAGTTTGGTTTTGCTTCGGTTCCATATATGAACTGTAGGGGTGGGTTGAAGGGTGGGTTGAAACTATAACAATATTTACAGTTCAGACTTGAAGTCTTTCTACTTAAAGAAACTGGATATGAACCCTTTAATATATGAAAATATGTGGCATGCATTCTTTGCTTTTTTGAGGTGTCAGGAAAAGGCTGAAACAGACAGAATGGAAAAGCAAAAACACGTCCATAGTGTTATATTGTCCACCCCTTTTAGGAAAATCCTAACACACAGTGCATTTTACTTAAGTTGTGCCACACACCTTGTACACAGCAGTTTCCAACTTTGGCAGGACCCCATCACCAAATGCCTCACAGGCCATCTGATGTCTTCTTTCAGCATTCTCAGCATGCTCTCTTTCAATATTGGTATCTATATAGTAAAAAAAATCAAATATACAATAACAAAAAATTATAATAGAATAAATGTTGTGGGTTATGCAAATGAAAAGAACAACACAAACAAAAGCCAGCTACACTTCTGTTAGAGCCTTTGCAAAAGTACATACGTGAAGGAGGCTTGTTGCTTTCCTTTAAAGTCATTTCATGATTTGGGAACACCTGCAAAAAAGGTTAAATTAATAAACAAAACTGATTAAATGTAAAGTGATTTTTGGTATGAATCTACATTACCTGTTGATACTGTCTCATGAGAAGGTCTCGAATTGCAGTGAGACTTCTAGAGCTCAGATGGGCTTCCTTAATTGAAACATGTCTAGTGGAAAGACATAGAGCCTAAAGAGCAGATACATGAAGATCATAATTAAGAGACAGTCAAATTGTATAAGAAGTAAAAAGTAACAGCTTTAAAAGTGAACACGTCACCTGATACAGGAACGGCTTGTGTTTCGGCATGAGATTAAGGATAAACACATAGGGAGTCTGTAGGTAATGCACAACGTAAGTCGGTTTGAGGTGATTGGGTTTACTAAAATTATCTCCCCACGCAATACGAATCCATACAACACCATCCACGAGTTTCTTTGTTCTAACAGCCACCTGTAAAAACAAAACAATATATGATAAGATTGAAGCTACACAGCATTAGTTTACTCACTATAGGTCCAGTACAGTGCACAACTGAAAATAATTCTAATACCATTTACTGCAAGTACATTCTAAAAAGTAAGTTGTATAGAACTATATTACAAACAGCTGGATGGTAAAAAAACAACAACAACAACAAATGGCTTACTATTTCCAGTGGCCACTATTTAAAACAAAAGGAATCTGTATCCTAATTGTAAAATGGATTGCAAACCAGTGATAATATCAAGTGATGAACAAAAATGATGAAAGCTTTATTACATGTCGAACAACATCCTCCAAATGGGCTATGAACTGCTCCCTGAATTGTGCAAAATTCACTGACAGCGCATCATCTATACAAAAAGAAGATAAGTCATTTCATTTTATTAGAAGTGAATTTTAACATTTCTATTAAAAGCATGAACCTTTTAACATGTACGTGAATCCTTACCTTCAGCTTGAAAGAGCTGGCAGGCACGCCATGTTCCTTGATTGGGGTTGTTTATGTGAACTAGCATTAAAAAGAAATGGGCTAAAATGGTTATTTGCTAATAAAAAAAAAAAAAAAAAAACCTTGTATCCATAGGGTTATATTGTTAACCACTTTTAGAAAAATCCTAACACAGTGAATTTTACTTAAGTTGTCAGACGAAATGCCATGGACAGAAATAAACAAGGCCAACACAAAATAACATGAGTAACTGTATTTTGTAAGATGATTGAAGATTCAAGATGTTTATTCATCACATGCCTAGTTATACATGTACAACAGGCAGTGAAATGCATCCTGTTTCACTCTAGACTGTGCAAGAATAAGCTATAATTAAAGATTACATTATTAGGCTAAAACTTAAACTAAAACTAAATAGTAAACTAAAACTTAAGCTAGATTATCACACACAAGTAGAAAAGTAGATAAATAAGAGATTAAGCAGCTATAATGCAAATAGGGCTGCAACAAGTCTACGCGGATACGTTTGATTATTTAAAAAAATAAAAACTTTAGTTGAGTGTAGAGCACACTTAGTCTCTCTCTCGTGCACACGGATGCTAGCAGTTAGCGCCTCATAGACAGGGCGGAGCAAACATTTAAACAAACGAGTGGAGGAAGATAAATCTGTGAATTCACACTAAATACACAGAAAAAGTGTGTTACGGGAAAATATGCAAAGCGACATTGCATGGGAGCAGCACAGCAATGATCCAGCACCTGAATGATCCTTGTTTGATGAGGAGGAAGTGAGTTCAACAGCAGGTAAGTCACTACAGAACCCTACTTTATTTTGAGTTGTTTTTTCAGAAAACAAGACATAATTTCTTATGCTATTTCATGTGTCTAGTAAATGTATCTTGATTTTTTAAATATTTGGACTGAAAACAGGACAAAACTGCTAAGTTTTTTACAGTGTATATTCTGTGCTTTGTCCGATATAGGTTATTATTGACAAATATATTTGCTTTTAATTTTTACTTTTAAAATTAATTTTAAAGTTCTTTAATAGCACTTGGTCATCTTAAGCTGTTTAAATGTGGTGTATAAATAGAGAGAGAGAGAGAGAGAGAGAGAGAGAGAGAGAGAGAGAGTGTGTGTGTGTGTGTCTTGTCTGTAATTGCTCTTTGTGTTACTTACCTTTACATATCTAGTAGCTAATACAAGTATGTATGTATGCAAGTATATATTTATAGTTGATGTAAAAATTGTGCTGTTACACACACTCATACTATCTTTCTGATTCCAGAAAAAAACAGCAAACCATGAGAGGCTTCTTGATGGAAAATGAATCATGTGCACCACAGCAAGCTGCTGTCTTGACAGACAGTATCCTCAACATGCTTGTCACTGACATGAGGCCTCAGTCGATGGTTAAAAATGAAGGCCCTGGTTACACTCTACTTTATTATTATAATAACAGCTCAAGGAGCAACATGTTTGTGCACTTTCTAAAGATTTTAGTTCTGTTTTTGAATAAAAAGTTGGAAACAAATGCTTTTCTTGTTTTTTGTTAATTATCTGATCCATCAATTAATTTAAAAAAAATCATCGACAGATTAATCGATTATTAAAATACCAGACAGGCTTCGCTCTCTCCATATGCATGTTAGCCTTGACCCTTTTGCCAGTTCACCAGTTGCCCTTCCTTTGATCACTTTTAGATTGCATTGAAAATGTTTTGTTCTGTCTTTTAGATCAAGAGAATCTCAGGTAAGGTGACAAATTATGATAAAAAAAACTCACATAACAATTCCAGATCGGTCACGTCCTTTAAGCCCAGTCTGCTTTCCTGAGGGGAAAAGAAAGTTTGCAGCTATTTAAGTATTCAACGACTATTATGGTTCAGACTGAGGTGATTAGCAGCTAACAAGCTAAACACATAAATTCTAAAGTCGCGTGTCTATACATTTAACTTGACGATAATGACACGGTGTAACATGAATGTTACTGTTTATTTGTTCTACAGTTTCATTTGAATAACTACCTCACATCTGGATATTAAGTTCTCCAAAAACAGCCATTTCGGTTGGCCATAATCCAGAGACTCAAGCTGCTCGCGCGACAACTGCTCCCAAGATCTCAGAGTACTTTGTACCTTTTTAATGGGAGATTTTCGTATGATTTTTTGTAAAATGGCCCTCACGCGTTCGTCCATTTTAAACTGTGTTTCTTACAAAACGAAGTCTTACTTAAAGGTCAAATGACACAACAATAAAACGTATCGTTACATCGCGACGGGTAAAACTACACTACAGCTTCAAGCTGAACACGGAATCAAAATAAACCGCCAATAATTGAAAGGGGGGTTGTAAATACCCTCTCTCAAGCTGATGCCGAATCAGTCAAGCTAGCCTTACTTTTGTTTTAAACAGTTAAGAAACAACAGTAAAACTGATCTCAGATCAGTATAAAAATGCAGCCTTTTTTGCGTAATTTGACGTCAAATTACGCAACATCCGGGTTCAAAATAAGAGTCAAAATAAAACTCCGCCATCGATTGAAAACAAGACATAGGCAGTAAAATAATCATCCTCGTAAACTTTAAATAAATTTATAAACGTGTGACTAACCGCTTAAAACTCGTATATGTTTATTGAAAAAAATTATCTATCGAACTGATGGTGTCGCCACCTACTGGCGTAATGGTCCGTCGCCTCACCTCGGTCAAGCGAACGCTATGTGTGTAAGCATTAGCGTATTGGCAAAGTGAAAACCTTTGAATGGTTTTGAGCAACACACAGCCCGAGGTGCTCACTGTCATCTGAAGAATACCAGGTCTGGATTTAGCACATCTTTTACTGGACAGTTATCTAATGTAGATGTATGGATGTCGTTTATGAGGAGGCAGTATGCTAACTGACTATGAGAACTGTAATTCTCAGTCTTGATTATTGTGCACGCGCATAAGTGCGATTTATAGTTAACAACCACACACAATATGTGTTCCAGCTGTTTTAATCCAGTTTAAATCAGTTCATCCTGTTGAAATCGGTTTCCCCATGCTTTGCTCTTTTACGAACGAACAGCCTGACGTAGTAGTCGATCTACATTAGTTAGTTCAAGGTGATTATGGGCTTTGTGATGTTTTCACCACTCAGTCTTATTTTTCTAACCCACTTTACATGCACATGTCTGCCAATATGACCAATACGACTCCTTAACTAAAGAGGAACCCAGCCAACACGTTCTTCTCTTTTCTAGACTAAACCACTCTTCTCCAGCTATGTGTTAAGGGTATGTAAAAAGTTCTTTGATCATGTTAATTTGATACTGTATTGTAGTTTCCAGCAACATGACTCTATTTATTATTATTGTGATTAATTTGATAAATAATATGATCTTAAAAGACAGTGAAAAATATATTGTGTATTGAAAAAACGTGTGATATATTTTTCCCATATTACTTTACTATTGCCACCTTTACTTTATAACACTAACCTTACTGCTGCAATGATTTGTTTTTCCTTTGCTCAGGTAAGAAAGAACAATACCACCATGAGTGATGGGATGGGATGGGGAGGCAGTAGTATCCTTTAGTGCAAGTAACACTATAGGTCCAAAGTTATCAAGACACTTCCTGTAATATCTGCTGCTGCTTTAAATTAAAGCTGGTGCAAGCACCCACATACACACATACACACACACCTTTCAAAATCACCATAGAACTACCAATGGAGTGAGAGTGATGCTCCATCCGGTACCTTTGGCTTGGAATGAGTTGGGAGTTGTGTGATCCAGCCTGAGTATTTATTCAATTTGAATTCAGATTATGTGGCACTAACACAGTGAACAGTGAGCAGTGAATTTGTCCTCTACATTTAAGATCAATGACCTCAGTGTACGAACACTAGGAGCAGGAGGAGTGTTCTGCACATCTGCACAACTAGGGGGTTAGGTGGCACTTCAGTGGTGATGGGGGGGGGGGGTGGGTGGGGGTGGGGTGGGGAGCAGTTTCCTCATACACTCCATGCACATTCTTTCTGCCAGTCTCAGGATTGCAAGCCCTCGTCTCCATCCATTTGGCTGCCCCACCAAGCCCCACTGTGGCTGAACACAGTCAAGTCACGTTCATCTGATAAGTAGAGACTTTTACTGCAGCAGTACTGGATGAGCAGGTGTCTATAAACTTTTGGACATGAAGTGTACAGTACGAGTGAAACACATTGCATAGCTTGGTGTTATTATTCAAAAAATAGTGAATTATATGTTAGTATGATTGTCTCTGTCCTATTTGGATGTATTAGTATAAGATATCAGCATCAGCAATGGACATTACAAATGTTTTCATGTTTATGTGGATTTTCAGTTTAAGAAGCCTTAACTCAAGATGCACCCAGATCTGTCGTCCCATTTACATACTGATGAATGCAATGGATTGATAACATTACTCAAGGAGTGCCATAAGGAGGTAAGAAAACACTTCGCCTCAGTTTCTCTCTGCTTTGTCCCTCAGATTTGTGAGATACCTTCAGAAGTAACGAATCCCATAATCGTTTTCTTTTATCTTTGTTATTGACATAAATGAAAGCACATCATTTTATATTTATTCATGTTTGACTCTTCAGCACAACATCCTCAAATTTTTTGGGACGTGTAATGATGTGGATCGTCTGATGCGGGATTGTCTTAAGAAAGAGGTGAGACACAGTTGATCAATCCTCAATGCCCACTGACAGGCATACGAGTAACCTTGACCATCCATTTATATAATAACAATGACACCTGTCAGAAAGAAAATGAACAGTCAGTTCTTGTAGTTGATGTGTTGGAAAAGTAATTTAGACAAGTGTAAGGATCTGAGCTACTCTGACTAGCTTGATGACTGAGTCAGAGTATTTCCAAAACGGGAGGTTCTGGGGCGTGTTCCAGGTCCTACCAAAATTGATCAAAGGAAGGACAACTGGTGAATTGATGACTGATCAATTCAGTCATTGATCAGTCTGAATGAATATGGGAAGTGAAGGCTAGTCTGTCTAGTCCGATCCCACCGAAAAGCTGACTGTGAAAGAAAGGGGTCAGAATACTGTTTTCTTAATTTTTAAATGTGATGTTCTACTAAAATCAATAGTTTGGGCTACATTAGGGAGACCTACACACTCCATGAGACCTGCTGTTTTAGAGAGGTTCTGACTCTGTCGTCCAGCTGTCACAATAAAGCTTACGCCCTATTGTGCCTTTTATTTGCTTCTAGCACATCAACTTCAAGAACTGACTGTTCACCTGCTGCCTAATACATCCCACCCCACTGACAGGTGCTGCTTTTCCAAACCTCTTAATCAGTTAATGTTGCATGAAAGCTGGAGTCGATCCCAACCATTGATCCTTACACTCACACCTAGGGGCAGTTTTGAGCAGCTAATCAACTTTAACCTTTTGGATGGTGGGAGGAAACCGGTGCACCTGGAGAAAACCCACTCAAGCACATGAAGATCTTATACATTGCACAAATATTTAGATAGTCAATGGTAATAACTTCACCTGTCAGTGGTGTTAATGTTAAGGCTGAACAGTGGATATTTCATTGATTTGCAGGACATTCTGAAGTTCAAAACATTGTTTCTATCTGATCATTTGTTCACCACAGTATCAGGCAAAGCGGGAGAAGAGCAAGGCTCATGCTGCAGAGATGAGACAGCGTTTGAAGGAAGGGCCTAAAGTTGAACCTTAAGCCAAAGACACCTTCCCAGCTCTGCAGGCTAAGCTAAAATACGAACGGTCATGTGGATTTGCCTTTAAGACTGCTCCCTTCAAAGGGGGTGCACAGCATTGTTTATGACTGCGGTGGATATTGTGATGGTTGCTCTTATTATGGACTTTGGAGTAAGGTATAGAGAAGAGGCATTAACTATGCACTTTGCAGTATATTCAGACTGGTGAAGTTAAAGAATTACCTGGAAATAAAGAATACCAATATTAATAATAATCCCAACTATTTCAGTGTGGTCATTGTAAGCTACCATGAATGGATGTGGAGAATGTTCTGCCCTTTTCTGTGTAGTAAGGAGGTTTGCATGCTTATAGTGAGACACTATATTGGGGAATAAGGTCATATTTGATGCCACAACGAATCTTTACCACTGGATGTTCTACAAAAAACAAAAAAATGCTCCATATGCAAATTATATACGTTTGCCTTTTATTATAATTAAAATGTGTGCTTCATTGGAAAGATTATTCTTTCATCTGGAAAACACTTTCAAACATTTTCAGATCCTCTTACATATAATCTAATAACAAAATAATACATAACAGCTGTCCAAATTGTGCAAAGCTGTCATGATGAAGAGCTAAAACTACTGTTAAAAATAAAGCATTTTACATTTAGACAGTGGTGGCAAAGTGCTTAGGACCCTGCCCTTGTAAAAAGGTCACATGCTCAACTCACAGCCCAGTTACCACTGAGGTAATGATATTAGACTGATATTCTGGTAGATTGTACATTGAATATGATTCAGTGATGTAGAACGCATGAT
This sequence comes from Lepidarchus adonis, assembly GCA_037576955.1. Classification (NCBI taxonomy): domain Eukaryota; kingdom Metazoa; phylum Chordata; class Actinopteri; order Characiformes; family Lepidarchidae; genus Lepidarchus; species Lepidarchus adonis. The sequence goes on from JBBIGC010168792.1 coordinate 8,390, forward strand.
TGCGATAGTGTGTGTGTGTGTGTGTGTGTGTGTGTATGTGAGTGGCTGTGAATCGACTACACTGGGAGAAAAAAAAAACCCAAAACTTTTGCCTACAGTCGAAGAGAAGACATGATACAGATGCAAATAATTTTTAAAATCTAAAACTACTGACAATCACAATTATCATATCGCCCTGCAGAGTCTTTAAAATTATAATGAAGTTCTATTCTTATGAAAAGGAGAAGGAATAAGTGCTACAGACTCGTCCAAGAACTGCATCGTTTGTGTCATTTATTAGATATTGCTCACCCATCCCACAGAACGAAGACACAGCAGCTTACTGACATACAACTTCTAAGGCACCCAGAAATATTCAGAAACTAGACTGAGGAATGGGAACGCTATGCTTCTGCCAGTGTAGATGCCGAAGGCTTGAATCAAAGACATATATAATCTGGAACCATGAAGAAGAAGAAAAATAATGTTTTTAACAATAGAGCAACACAAAATATACAATAGGTTTTGCCCATGCCGCATAAAATCCATTTTCCAAGATTAATTATACTTAATTAAAAGTTGGAAAGTGAAGATATACATATAAATAATAATAGATTATAGCAAAGTAACCACAATGTAAAAAAAAAAAAAATTCTATGTAATATATGCAATTGCAATTTGCTCTGAAAACACAGAGATGGCTCTTAAAAGCAGAGTAGTGATAAGTTACAACAGCTAATGTTCCTTAATTATCACAGCTTTAAAATGTACATAAATCAACTATTTGATAAAAGGAAGTCAAATAAAACAACATTTGGAAAAAAAAAAGATTAATATTGAGCTAATGAGCATGTACACTGCACACAGTTAGATAAATTAGATTATACTCAGAGTGGAAGAACAGCAGGGAGCCACAGGAGTACGTGTATTCATATGTAATGGCACTGTTGATCCACAGGACAGACTGCGAGAGTTTATTTCACTCTCAATAAATAAAAAAATAAACTGTGCTAGATTCCTACCAGTACTTACTATGGAAATACAAAAACATACCCTGAAATGTAAAGATCTGACAAGCAACATTTATCTACAATAACATACATGCATAATCACATGATAGAACAGCATGTTACACCTTTAACACAGCTTTTGTACAACTGGTAAATATGTCTTTGTATTTGTACAAAACTATTACCTCAGACCTACAACTCAAAGTATATAAACCAGTATATTCACATAGATATTTCTCTGGAAAACATCACATGCAGAGAAAACATCCACATCTGCATTATTTCCACAACACCAACAGCCTAATCGACTAAAAAAGTGCAGAGACTGGACTGAAGATTACTTTGGAACAGAAATAAACTCTTTCATTAAATTCTTTACAAAAATACACAAGTTGTGACATTTCATTAAAATAATCCTCTTTTTAAAATATATTCACAAATTCAACAGGTGTATATATTTGCATTTATGTTTTTTTTCTTTTGAACACCACAGGATAAACATCTCCACTAATGTTTCTTGAGCGAAACCAATAGGCAGTAAATCTAGATCTTGCCTCAGTGCTCTGTTTACCTCTATATATTATAGTGCAGAGTTCTTCTCTCTGCATTGTAACCAAAAAAGATAATAAAGAAAAAAAAAATCCACTAGTCAGCAGCGCTTCTTCTCATTTCATTCAAAGATCTGAAAGAATTCTGTTCATTCATTGTTACCTGATTGCCTCCAAAATGCAACACGAGGATGGAATATGCTCAAGAAAATGTACGTTTTAAATTTTTAAATTAAATTGCTTGGAAGGATATCATTTAGTTATAATTTACATTTTACAAAATGTTATTGCTGGTGAAATATTTTATCAATCATTTAAGAAACATTTCACAGAGCACTGTGTAAGTCAAATATCTATTGCATGCAATATGGAATTATAATGATAACACAGCTACAAAATAATTCAAAGAACAAAAAATGTGAACATTGTCTAGTAGAGGCAGAAAATAAAGCAGCACACACGATTGAAAACACAGTCAGTATCTTAATTGTAATGACTGGCCAATCTACAACATCATAATCTAATGTCACTTCATTTAGAATTGAGATGTATTGCTGTCAAACAGGTAAGCAAAAATGTCCTCATATTGGATTTGCATAGACTTATGAATCAAGAATGCTCAATGAAATCAGTTCTTCATATAGCGAAATTCCATCAAATGGTTTTGTAATAGATGACCAAAAACAAAATGTCACATTCAGTGTTGAAGACAGTGAGGGAACTAGAACATGCCACTATCTGAACCATCTCACAATATCAGTTCAGGGCAATCTTTTAAAAACGTGTGACTGTATGTATGTCTGAGCTACTACAGTCAATATAAACTCAGCTGCAAACCCATCACTATTGCACTGATGCCATATTTCACAATGGAGTCTGAGGAATGTGTTTAAGTTAAAAAAAATCAGCATCAATAACGTTAACTTTGGTATGAAAATCACCCCTTCAGAGCAAAAAACCCAAAAACATTACAACAGAACAAACAACAACAAAAAAAAAAACATATACTCTGTACACAAAATTACATATATATTTTCTTTTTTCGTCATTGAAAATGGCTTGATTTTAAATAAATAAAGAGGACAACATTAAAGGCATTTCATTATTGATAAAATTTTCAGTGAATAGAATGCTGGTGAGCATCACCGCAGATTTCCTCTGATAGCAGGGATTAGTAATACTAGAAAAACAAAACAAAACATTGTATTCTTGGCTTATTTAATTTCATTCAGAGGAAATCATTATCATTATCATTATCAGCTCTAGGTGGATGCGCCCAAATATGCTGACTGATCTCGATTCTGCTGAAAGGGGTGAGGCTTCATGCCAAGACAGCTGAGGGTCTTGGGTCTTATGGAAAATATTTTTTCACAAACTTGAGGGCCTATGACCTGCAGGAGACTGGAAGTGTTGAAAATTAGACATTGTAACCCTTATTTTGAAGATAACTGAAAAGTGCTTCCAGTCCTTTGGTAGAGCACCACAGTTGTTTGAGCATCTGGCATTCCTTCTCATTCACCTCCTCCAGGACAGACTTCAGTATGCTACGCACCATGCACTTGGACTCTTCCAGAACCTGTACAAGGAAAAGGAGCAGAGTGGGTAATACTTCTGCCGTCCAAATAGGAGACGTTGGTACTCCACTTGGGCAAGAACACTTTAAAAGTCTATAAACAAGTCTTAAAACCACGGGCATGGAACTGAAATGGACACGTTCCCACCAATATTTAGGGATTTCTGAGCTGCCCCCAGCAATAATTTTGATCAAACTAAAGCATAACCTTACATGAATGTCTAGCAAAATGCAACTAGGTATACAGAGGGTTTAACTGCATTCTATACTCGAGGGCCCAGCTCCCAAACACAGATGCTTGGTGAGGAAATGATGTTAAACACATATAACCAATGTGACTGGCTTTTCCTTTTCCTGGTGATGTGCAACTGTATCAGCTTTTGTTGACCCCCCCAAAAAGTGCAAAGATGGCAGACATGAAAAGAAAGGTGGGTATTAGGAGCTATTTTACTAACCAAAGGGTAAGTCAGTTGAAGAAAAATACTTGTTAAAAGTAACTATGGTAATATGCTTGTTTTCACATTTGGTATTTTTCACATCATGAATTGCTAGGGTTGGGTTAATATGTCAAGTCCATCAAAATGTGTTTTACAGGTTCTCTGTTGAACATATTGTATTCAGAATGGATTTAAAAGAGTTTCTGAAAATAGCATTGTTGTTATTTATGTAAAATAATTTAGATGTTTGATATTGTGTATTTGTGATAAAAAAAAAAACTATACACTTATAGGCCTGATGCTACAATAACATGATTTATACTGTAAGTCACTGAACAAGAACTGCCAGTCTGCCAAATGCATGTATGTAAATAATAAGCAATGTACCACATATTAATACTTCATTTTAAAGAAGATTAACAATCAAATTAAAACAATGCATCATAAACCTTAGATAAATTACATGCAAAGGGGAGAAAAACATGAGAAAAAGAAACAGAGATGAGAAATGAACACAAAGTAAAATTAAAATTGCCACTTAATGTTTTAACTTTATATTTGGCCATATACTTGTACTTATGTAGTGGTGTTTGAAGGTTTGTGAAACCTTTAGAAAATTCTATATTTCTGCATAAACATGACCTAAAACATGCTCAGATTTTCATACTTTCAAGCAAGGATTCATATCCTGTTTAGCCATGTACAGTAACAAGCTGAGAAGGTATGCAGGATCTTACCACAGCACTGCAGGCAGCCATCTCCTTCACTCGTAACATGACTTCCTGGTTAAAGGTGGTGGGCCAGAACACTTGTGAGACCAATCCCCGGCTACATGCCTCCTGGGCTGTTAGTTTCCTACCACAGAACAGCATCTCATTGGCCTAGAAAATTGAAGAGGGAAAAAAAGTGTGGTTTGCATGCTTTTTAATGTAGTTTATACTGTATTTACTCATGACTACATGCACATAGACGTGTTGGTGTGTATTTAAGTATCTTGCACATCAGATCATTGTTTCTTGCTTAGGAGGGCAACACCTTGCTCTTATTCTGTATTATCTAAATGCAATGCCTCCTGCACAATTGACTTAAAGGGAGCTTGATTTATCCATGAAATGAGCAGGGAGGGTCATGGTTGCGAGGATGTGATGCAATGTAGGGGTTAACAGCTTGCTTTAGCAGTTCATGATCAATAACTCATGATCAATAGGCTCATAAGTGACTGTGGCATAGTTCTAGCTGCTTTGGCTCTTTATGTTAACATAATGGATGTGCAATAAAAAAGACTGAGGTTATAGTGTACATAGCCACATTTAATATTAAACCACTACTCGCGCAGTATTTGTTTTCACTTAGAGAAGTGGGGTAATGGGTTTCTGCAATGTTTATGATCAATAAAATATGTCAAAATCTTCCATTTAGCCTTGGTTCATTTACTCTAAACATCTACTGAGCTGTCTAAACAGAATGCAATGTTATTATTGGTGTACTGAGCTAGAAAACCTACATTCAATACTCAACACTGTTGCATAAATTCTAACATTCAGTGAATGGATGGAGCTAAATTGCTGTACGCTGAATATGTATAGTGTAGGAAATAATTATTTGACCCCTGCTGATTTTGTAAGTTTGCCTACTGACAAAGAAATGAACAGTCTATAAATGTAATGCTAAGTTTAACAGTGAGAGATAGAATATCAGGAAGAAAATCTAGAAAATCACATTATATAAAATATATCAATTGATCTGAAGTATTTGATCCCCTACCAACCATTAAGAGTTTTGGCTCCCACAAGATTTACCTTGAGAGATCAGCCTAGAACTACACTGTCAATGATCTCAAGGCAGCTGGGACCACAGTCACCACAAAAACCATTGGTAACACACTACGCCACATGGATTAAAATCCTGCAGTTTGCCAATAAACACCTGAATGATTCAGAGAGTGCTTTGGAGAAGGTTCTGTGGTCAAATGAGACCAAAATCAAGCTCTAAACTAAACTCATGTTTGGAAGAAGGCAAATGCTGACTATGATCTCAAGAACACCATCCCCATTGTCAAGCATGGAGGTGTAAACATTATGCTTTGGGGGTGTTTCCCTGCTCAGGGCACAGGACAACTTCACCACATCAGCGGGAGGATGGGTGGGGCCACGTACCATAAAATATTGAGTGACAACCTCCTTTCCTTTGCCAGGACACTGAAAATGGGTTGTGGATGAGTCTTCTGGCACGACAATGACCCAAGGCATACAGCCAAGGCAACAAAGGAGTGGCTCAAGGAGCACATTAAGATCATGGAGAGGCCTAGCCAGTCTCCAGACCTTAATTCCATAGAAAACCTGTGGAGGTAGCTGAAGCTTCGATTTGGCAAGCGACAGCCTTGAAACTTTAATGATTTAGAACTGATCTGCCAAGAGGAATGAACCGAAATTCCTTCTGCTATGTGAGTAAACTTGGTCATCTACTACAAGAAACGTCTGACCTCTGTGCTTGCCAACAAGGGTTTTGCCACCAAGTACTAAGTCCTGTTTTTTTAGGCGATCAAATACTTATTTCACTCAATGAAATGCAAATCAATTTATGTATTTTATATAAATTTGAGTTTCTGCATTTTATTTTTGATATTCTATCTTTCACTGTTAAATAAGCCCTACCATTAAATTATGTACTGTTCATTTCTTGTGTATGCATGTATGCAAATATTGTGGCTTGAATGACATTGCTGAAAACAGGCTGATTTTGCAGATGCATTTCCACATATGGGTTGTACCGAGTAAGTATTGAATGGTATGTTTTACAGTTGAGCACAACTGTTGAGCACAATTTTGTATTCCATGATAAAGGCCCTCTAAGAAGACAAAATAAGTCATTTTCCAATGGCCTTTTTACTGACATGGCAATTTGGGATTAATACAACCTTATTTTTGTGGATAATTTTATACTACATTAAGCAGTCTGCATTTTTATTAATTCAGAAACATGCAGCGCATAAAAATAACTAATATGACCAATGAAGACAAGACTAGTCACAGAGAAATGTCTCCCTACCTCCACAAATCTGAACAGCACCACATCTTAGAATATATAATCATTAAATTATTATATTATACAATAATGCAAAATCTCTTATATCACCATTCCTTTCCAGCTCATGACTGCACGAATTCTACAACCCACAGACAGAAATTATCTTCAATATCTTTGACCAGGTGAGTAAACTAAATGACATTTTCAGTCATTTTATTTTTTTCAGGAAACAACAGTCTTGTTTTCAGTGTATGTGGTGAATGGTCAGAGGGAACCATTTGTTCCTCTTCTGAAAACTGTAAAACATGCTGTTGGGTTTCAGTAGGGATACAAAAACACAGTCAATTCTTCATGTGAATTAATAGATACCTTATCAATGAATGAGACTAGTTAGAGAGGGTCCTTTGGATAATGTATCATTCTTAACACACATGTTTGCTTCCTAGCAATGGATGTACAGTGGCGCAAAAAACAATTTGGCAGCCACCAATTCTGCAAGTTGTCCCACTTAGAAAGATGATAGAGGTCTGTAATATTCATAATAGGTTCAGTTCAACTGTGAAAAATAAAATCCAGGAAATCACATTGTATGATTTTTAAAAAATGTATTTGTATAAGAGTGCAGAAGTATTTAGCACCTACAAACAAGACAGAATTCTGGCCCTCACAGACCTGTTACTTCTTCTTTAAGAAGCTCTTCTATCCTCCACTCGTCACCTGTATTAACTGTTTGAACTCGATATCTGTATAAAAGACACCTGTCCACACCTTCAAACAGTCAGACTCCAACCTCCACCATGGCC
>JBBIGC010168818.1:0-15763 GCA_037576955.1 Lepidarchus adonis
TAGCTCTCTCTATTTTAGCTCTCTCTATTTTATCTCTCTCTATTTTAGCTCTCTCTATTTTATCTCTCTCTATTTTATCTCTATTTTATCTCTCTATTTTATCTCTCTCTATTTTATCTCTCTATTTTAGCTCTCTATATTAGCTCTCTCTATTTTAGCTCTCTCTATTTTATCTCCCTCTATTTGGTCTAATTTGAATATTGTTTCTTTTATGCATATATTTTATGCATTTTTTATCTATTGCTTTTATCTTATGCTTATTCTTCTTTTATTCATGTGGCCTGTTTTTATGCTTTTATATTTTTCATTTACCAAAGCACATTGAATGACCTTGTGTATGATAATGTGCTATATAAATAAACTTGCCTTACCTAAATATGACCTACAACATAATTCTATTTTCATACAATTAATAAAAGTACATGAAGTGAACCAAATAGAACATGTGAGACAAAACATTATACCTTATATTGATCACATAGCTCATATCAGTGAGTGACAAATGTGAATGTGTATGATTAGCATATGATTAGAAGGTGAAATCAGATGATAGTGGGAACCCTGTGTAACTTAAAGACTTCTTCAGTCGTACAGACTGTGTATAAACGTGGTAAATTAAAGACCATTGTTAATCTCTCCAGGAGTGGTTGCCCAACAAAGATCCCTCAATGGGAATTTATTAGTCTCCTCTGTCACAATGACCCATGGCAATTATCTTTTACTTTAATTTTGTCTGTATGTCTCCAAGTGCAGTCGCAGCATAAGCTATTTTTATTAATAAAGTTTTTCTGATTCTGATTCTGTGTAAAATTTAAAGGAAAATATCATTTGTTTGTAAACTGAGTCTTATAAAAATGACCCTAAACACAAATTATTCTACTAAAGAACAAAGTTAATGTTTTGAAATGGACAAGTTAAACTCCTTAAGCCAACAGTAATTATAAGCAAGGATCTGAAGCAGGTAGTTCATGTGAGGAAACCCACCAACATCCACGAGGTGAAGCTGTTCTGTACAAAAAGAATTCCTCCAGCACTGGAAACATTTGGTCATGAGGGAGTCCAGGCACTAAAGCACGTACACATACTTCTGCCACTCACAAATATGTACTGCTATATCATTTACTTTCATTAATAACTTGATAAGTATAGTTTAATATCTGATGATATATATAAGGTTTTATTTATGCAGAACTATATACAATTATAAAACTTTCAAGCACAGCTGTATTCTAAAACTGATATGATTTGTCCTACATACAGTCATTCTATAGATATCACAAGAGTTTTAAATTATAAGGTGGCTACAGTACAACGTTAAACCCACAGTTTCTTATTTAGGCCTTGGCTTTAGCCTTTCATAGCTTCTCACTTCTATAGACTTTAATAAAGGAAATGCTCAATTTAAAGATAAATAAACTCCAATGCATTACAATATCGATGCAAAAATCACACAAAGTAAAATCATAACACAACAATTATCTTATAGACACATTTGTACAAACTTTTATACTCCAGCGTCCCTGCTTCAGATTGGCCTGCTTCCCTGCTGAAGCCACGCAAAGTCGTGAAGCATTCTGCCAGCTCCTCCTCCGTCATTTGTTCACCTAACAACAGAAAATCAATTATATGCGAAACCATTTTACATTGAATGTATAAAATGCTGAATAATTCTCAAAGATTAGTACAGAGTAGTTTTTTAAAATAATGTTTTTACAAACTTATAGAGTCTGACACCCAGTAACAGGGGTGAGAATCACAGGGTATCTCATGATACGATATGTGATACGTGGCCCACGATAACGATAATCTGCGCTAATCGTTATATCTTATGACAATGACGTAGCGATATAACACAGAAACACAGGGAAGTGTTATTAATTTACATAAGGAACAGCAATGCTATTGTCACATTTCCCATATTTTGCAGTCGTAAGCTGAGAGAAACTGCTGCTTCAGCTTCAGGGCTTTATTTCTGTTCCCTTTGTCACTTGGTAAGTTGCACTAACATCGTGCTACCAACCGAACTCACATACAGCAACTCTTTCCACCTATTTTCTCAATTCATACTCTACTTTAATCGAACAAACACTACACACTGCATTGCTCCTCATGAAACACTCCTTCCACCACAGCGCTAGTTTTAACCGTGTCTATACCGGACACATTATGGAGCGATACACTTCTTCTCTAAACTAAATTATTGTTGAGGACAGTTCAGCAAACACTAGATATTGGCAGGGACACGCAATTCTGCACACTGCACCCCGTTTTTAAAGAAGCACTTCCGTCACAAAATAATGTATCAGTGATTAGGTTAGACGCAGGTTGGACCTGCAGGAAAGTAGATGCGCAGAGTCTGTGTACAGCTAATGCTCTAGTAGAAGAATAGGCTAGTAGTAATCATGTTACCTCTGGCCTTTAGACACTGCAGCAGCTGATCTCTGGGAATAACCAGTGCTCCACTCTCATCTGGCACACCCAGCACCTGGAAGGCTTTGTGGAGCTCATCCATGGAGGTGCCAAAGGCTGGACGATGATTAACATACAACTTAATAAACTCTTCCAGGTCAATGTCCGTCACGTACTTTCCAGTCTCAGCATAACGGCTGAATTTCACCTCATTCTGCATATCCTCCACCTAGGACAGAGTAAAGAAGGACGTCATGAAGAAGAGAGAAAACACAAAAGCAAAGAATAAAACTCAACTACTACAAAAAGCAAAGAATAAAACTCAACTGCTACAAAAAGCAAAGAATAAAACTCAACTGCTACAAAACAACCTTTTATAATTTGTTATGCAATTTCCTAGCCATAGTGTTAACACTAACAATAATTATTGAATTTGCACTGAATGATAAAACATAAAGAAAAAAGTTAGAGAATTAATAATAAAATAAAGTTACAAGAAATGTTATGTGTTAAGAAAGTTTATTCTCCCAAAACTATTCATTCAACATGACTAAGCTAAGGAAATACAAAAAAAATATAACACTGACTATACAAACATACTGAAGCCACATCACTGCACATTGTTTTCTCACACATGTATATCTGATCCGTTTTAACTACACACATCTAACCACGACGTCTGCTGCAATTGTTAAAGGAAGTCTCTCAGCAACTCGATGAAATGAAAGCCTGGTTTTAAAACATACATGTCATAGACAAAACATGACAATATACTCAAACTTAGTAATAGAGGAGAGTATGTAATCACCTGCATTTGTAATATCTTCACCCACTATTTTGCATGATCCTCATTTATGCATATGCATGAGGCAGAGAAGCTCATTTTGTTTTTCACCACATACAACTGTGTGTTTAGGCTTGTGTGCCATTATTGTATACACTACTCACAATCGGGATATTTGGCTTTCGGGTGAAATGTATGGAAAACGTAAAAAGTTCACACTACAGTGATATTATATCATAAAAGTAGGACATTTAAGTAGAAGCATGCGATGGTGATTCTTCATCTCTAACAATTTATTGAAACAAAAGTCAACAACTTTAAGGAATAAACCACAACAAAAAGTGTCAGTGCCTCAGTAACGTGTCATGTGCCCTTGAGCATCAATTACAGCTTCACAATGACGTCTCATGCTGCTCACAAGTTGACTTATTGCTGCTGAGGCATAGAGTCCCACTCTGTAGCACCACCACCACAGAAGCTGATGCACAGCGCTCGACTTGACGTCATTGGCGGCCATCTTTCATCAGAGAACAACACTGAGGCCTCTGGTCCCTCGTCCAGAGTAAATGCTCCCTGTGTTTGGTGGTGTGTGCAGGTCGTCTAGAACGCAGACCACGCCATGTAAATGGTTTAGTATGGTTCTTGGTTTCCTCTCACCTTAAATGTGTCCAGTGGCTTCATCATCCGATTCCGTAGGGCACTGTTCACAATGAAGTCATCAGTGTGGGATTTGGCCAAAGGACGTTCACTTCTATGTCTTTCTGTGACTCGTCCAGTCTCTCTGTGTATCTGCTGCAACCTGCTGATGACTCTCTGTGACTCTCTAAGCTCAGTGGCCACTTCCTGTTTGAAGCCTCACGATGGCGACGTACTGTTGATCATTAGGTGTCGTCTTGGTCTCTTGTGAACAGCGTGTTGAGGTTGAGTTTAAATACGGATTCTGACTGAACCAGGAAATGTATTGGTTGATTCATGGATCAAATGCCTGTTGTGAATTTTACTGTTAATTTTAACACAAAAATTGTGTAAAAATAGCTGAAACAATAAACAGTTGGACATGTGCATTCAAAAGTTCAGGGCAGGTCACATCACCTGCAAAGGTTATAGTGCATTTAAGGTTCATCTTGAAATTTCACCCGAAAGCCGAATATCCCTAACTTTTTTGTGAGTAGCCAAAAATGCTGGTATAGCTTTCCTATGACCTTGAACCCAGATTTCTATCTATATATAACAATAATTAATTTCAAAATAATCAGATATGAAAGAATTGTAGATTTGAAATGACACACTGAATCATATCTTAAAGAATCACAACTGAAACAAATGTCAAAGATTTACACCTCTACCAACAAGTGACCCAATCTCTAAAAACGGTACCTCCTGTTCTGTTGGGTAGAACCCAAGTGCCCTCATGACAAAGGGCACTTCAGTGAGAGGGATGTGAGTGGACTTTTTTCTGGTTTCCATGGTGTCAGTGCCCTGATTGCGCAACTGACAGTAATAAAAGAAATCCTCTATCGCCTAATGGAACAAACAGACATTGGTTAGCGGAAAAAATGTCACGTAAAACAGGTCTAGTTCAATGTTCAATTCATAGTGTAAAGGGCGGTACCCGGCTCGGCGATGGGCAGTGCACAGGCACTGGGGAGTTGGGGGAGTGGCCAATAGGGAGGCACTTCTCTTCAAGTCTATAGAGTGATGGTTGATGCGCATGGGGCAATCAGTGTTAATGAGTTCCAAATGGGGCAGAACCTTAGTCTGCACGATTGAGCCGTTGGCTGTAGCGGGTTCTGCTAGATAGCTATGTGTTAGCCTGTTGTTAAAAACGGGTATATGTTTCTACCATTCTGTCCACTCTTAAAAACTGTGGACAGGCTGGCATGTCTCATCCTCTGCTCAGGATCCCCTGCCAGCATCCATGGGTCTCCCTGGTAGGTGAGCCACACTCGCACCTCCCACGTTGAGGAGATGTGCTCTGTTTCTAGGGAGGCGGTATGGTCTCTGAGCATCATGGGTCGGATGTTAGCCAGGCTGGGGGTCTCCTTTCACCGGGAGTGGTGAAGTGCCAACATGTTGCTTCTGGGGAAGTGTGTGCTGCCCTTTGCGGGACCTTCTCCTCTGGGAGCTGGTGAATCTGGTCACACACCATGTATAACCCTGAAATTCCAATATAGGCTGACACACTGTAAGCTGTATTCTCATTCTCCAAAACCATCATGAACCGGGGATCAAGGCCTGTCCTGTCTTAAACATCACACATTGTCATGTCGTCTGCCGTCAAGGACGAAACAACCATCATCATCTGATTTATGCTCCAAAATCTCTGGTTCAACCCAGACTCTGTGGCACCTAACACACATGACAGTAACAGCTGGCTGAAACGGGCTGAAAATGGTAACTAACACCATACCAACTTAAAATGGCATAAAACCCCTGGTGACTACAGCCAGATTATCAAGGTAATTGAAGCTCTACGCTCCTCACCTCTTCCTAACCTTCTTTGGGGATTCCAAAGATGAAGGGAAATGTGTGGGCTGGTTAGCTGGTCCGCAGTGGAAACCACACATATATACCTGTGGCCAGAGCACAACCCTTGATGTTTTTAAATATTGCCGCTCCACCGCTTTCCTTTCAGCCTGCAAGGGGAAACCACGATCAACTACCCCACCCCCAACACCGTCTGGTCCCCGGGCACCGCCCATCACCTGCTTGGGTGCTGCCTCTTATGTAAGAGAACAGTAAGAGACAAATAAGCCAAAGGTACCAACCTTTCAGCACAATCTATTATACCCAACAATGCAAAATCTGCTGTTTCATTAGTATTAAACATTTTAAGCATTAACCTGAAAGACCTTACCTTAAATAGCTCTCCGTCTCTCCCTCCTTCTAAAAGGGTGTAGAAAGGAATGATATCTTTTCCTCCCAGAGCAGCAGCCGCCTCTAATGCACTAAACAGACAGTGTGTAAATGCTTAGTAAAATACACATACATTCAAAATAAAAAAATCACACACTTTCACTCCTAAGGTGTAAATATGGGAAAATCCAGCATCAATCATGTGGTAGTGATGAGATTTCACAACCATGTGCAGAGAGAGGGATCTGGAAATCCTCATTTGGAGATTTTGCTCAGTAGATTGTGAAGCTGAGGATGTAGTTAGTCTAAAATTCCTCTTTTATAAATAATGTGCAAAAATATATTGAATTGAACAATAACTAAATGTTATTTTTAGCAGATTTGACAACACTAGACAACTGTAATAATTTCAAATTCAATAATGAGAAATCCATCCATTTGAAAAGATTACATTAAATTACATTTCTGCACAAAAAAAAGATCAATCAATCACCAGTGTTCACTGTGTGGAGATAAAAGCGTTGTGTTCATATCCAAACCCACTGACAACATGGGCCAGAACTAATTTAAATAGAACATTTAAAGCCAAAAAAGAATTGTGAGCCTGCACATTTTTCTTTCCTTTATGAAAGTATGCCATTATATAACATTTATCTATAAAAAATAATGATGTTTATCTATAATAATCTAAATCTAATTAATCTAAATATCATGTAGGACGGAAAAATAATGTTTTTTACATTTTCCCAACCAGGAGATACAAAATCTTTCAAATCTTTAAAAATGTTAAAAAGTTAAGATTGTTATAGTCAGGAGGAAGAGGAGGATGAGGAGATGTAGGTGACAGTGATTTTACATAGAGGCACTAATAAGTACAATTACAGTACTGCACAGCACAATGTTCATGTATTTAGTTGGTGTTGGGACTGATTAGAGCAATTATAATCCACATCTCAAAGAAAACGGACATTTTTTCAAATAGGAGTGAAGGAAACTTGGACCTCACCCTTGCAAAATCTCACCAGTGGTACATGTGCCTGTTTTGGCAAATGGCCGATATAACCATCAAAAAGGGGAGGCTGATAAATCATAGAGATACCAAAAACCTTAGTGTACAAAGACTTTCAGAATGGATGTTGCTGATGCCCTTATCCATGGAGGAAAGAAGAAGGGAAGACTCTCCAAGGGAAGGGAAGAAGATGAGCTCACCATATGCATCTAAAGAGCAACAATCTCAAGACTTGTCTGTTAAGATCAAGTGGATCATTTTCGTTTTTTCTGACAATGGAAGATGCAGGTTCTACCCAGATCGACAGACAACCATCCCGTGTCAGAAATGTCGTGTTCATCTGTGGCAAAAACCCACCAAACATTCCACAAAAAATGATTAGAAGGAGGATGATGTTGCTGTTCATCTGTTCCTTCAAAAGCATCATTTTCATTTAAAAACACTAAATTGCAACATACATATGTAGTAGGTTTACACTTTGTAGATGATGTAGATGTATTTAAAAATAGTATGTGTGATGAAAATGAACTGAGAAAACAAGAATGTATCACTTCATCAAATAAAACAGTGTTTTCCATTTTTCTACAAAATAATAAGACAACGTATCCTGGGAAATAGAACTCATAATATCCTAAATATACAACATAAAAAATGTATTTAGGTGCAAATGAGATCTGTAGTAACATCAACTAAAGGGCTAAACGGGATGCGAAAATTAAAATCATGTCATTTGACCAGAGGCATCAGACCCTTCACAAATAAATGTGTGTGTATTATATTCTGACAATACAAAGTTGTTAAGGACAGACTCTAAAGGACTTACCAAAGGCTAATCTCCCATGAAAAGACAGTCTTATCCAGTCCACCAGCAGTGAAAACGTATCTGCCATCATAAGAGCAATCCAGGCTGGAAGCACCCATGGAGTGGCATCTCACCGCTGAAGACTTATATGGGTTCCCATCCAGAGGCAGAATCTGAAGCCCAACCTGGACAACAGAGAGAACAGAGGGGAAAAAAACAAAGTTCATATTATTCCATTCATATTTAGGGCAGTGTAGGCCTAGTGATTAGGACTTTGCCCCTGAGATCTGAAGGTTGCAGGTTCAAGTCCCAGCCCGGGCACCACTGAGGAACCCTTGAGCAAAATACCGTCTTCACTTCACTGCTGCCCGGGCGCTATTGATAGCTGCCCACTGCTCCACGTGTGCACGTGTGATGGGTTAAATGCAGAGAGTCCCACTTGTGGGACTATAAGGGATAATAATTTTTTTTTTTTAATTCCACAATTACAGTCCAGGTGTCTACATACATGTATAATAATTTATCCATCCATCCATCCATTATCCAAACTGATTAATCCATTTAATGGGGGAAGCTAGAGTCGAACCCAGCAGACTATGGGCCAAGGGAGGGTACACCCTGGACAGGAGGCCAACCTATCACAGGGCAAATCAATAATCAATTAAAAATCTAGTTTAACCAAATATATTTCCAAAGTTTTTTATTGGCTTGCACAGCTCTTACTCTACTTAAAGGTATTATATTTATATTCTATTAAAGCTTTGATGGTGTGGTTGGACTGAGCAGATGTCCTGAAGACATTTCCCACCCCTCACATGCACGGTTCTCCTTCCTAGCGTCTGACAGACGGTTCTGCAGCATCAGAACTGTAACTGCCAGACACTGTCAGAGCTAAACTCACTGCCTCCACCAAACGTCTGCTGAACTCAACTCAACACAAAAAAACAAACCTAAAAAGACTCACTTTCAATCTCATGCAATATTTCCATTCACACATCCACGCTGTTTAGCCTGTGCTTCATTTGCACATGTTCATTGTGCACCTGTCTGTCTTGTCTTTGTGTTGTTGAAAATATCCTGAATAACTTGAACCTGGTACAATGTCTACTGCACAAACCATTTGCACAATGCACCCGCAACATCTTATTTCCCTTGGCCCTTTGTTCAGTGTACAGACACTTTTAATAGATTCATATGTATTGTTTATTTAGTTTATTCAGAGTAATTTACTTTGTATTTAATATTTAATATATTTTGCTTTACATGCTTTATAAGGCACTATTGTTGTATTGATTATACAGAGGGTCCTTATGTTACATTGCACTCAACATAAGGCGATTCATGGCTACGTCATTGGCTGCGTTTTAAAAATAATGTACACAGTGTTTTCAACAAAAAAGCAAAGTTTGCGAGGGAACTAGTTGGCGAGTGGAGCAGACGACACAGTTTGTGTTGATTGTTTGGAAACAAGAGCAAGAGTTACGAGCTACATTTAAAATGACCAAGTCAAAATGATCTACCAACAATAAAAATGTTTGTTTTTTGGCCATTAACTTTAAACCGATGATGTCTTAAACTGAATGGAATCAGCAAGAGTTCCATCGTTTGAACATAGTCCCTCACTTTTCTCTCAGCTTTTCGGTGGGTACTTAGTGTTGTACTTTTTAATTATCAGTCTGATTACTTATTACTTATTATTAGTTTATTACTTGGTGCAGTTCCCTCACTCATTTTTACACCTTTTCTTTAAAGTAAATTAATTGTTAGCTGCTAAGCAGATGACTTGTTATCAGGAGTTTAGCAGTATCTTGCACTGTAACCGAGCATGTGCGGTTATAAAAGATGTCAGATTGGCTGTACTGTATGTCAATCAACTGGCAAACATCACAGTGAGGATGGATGATTGGCTAACACCCTTTTTTAAATGACATGCGATCTACCCACACTTCCTGTACTGTAGTGTATTCGGTGGCTCATGTTTCTCTCGTTTTATGTTGCACTTTCTCACGTGTGCGGTCGTTTATTGTGATAGGCAGAGCTCTGCCATAGACTTGCATGCCTTTGTGATCGACTGTTAGATTGCGATCGATGTATTGGGCACACCTGCTCTACAGTAAAAGTCAGGAACTGTTTTACCTTAATGCCGCTGTGGATGTGATCCATGTGTTTATTTAGTCCGGTAACAGACTACGACTCTCAGAAAGCAACTCTCTTTCCACCTCTTCTCCTCCTGTATTACCCTCCCATTTTCCCACACCAGACACTACATTGACCACAATGCATTGCTCCCCAACACAACAAACGCCTACGATTGGTGTTCGCTATCTGCTACTACTCTTTCATGTCTAATAAATATAGTATGCCATCATTACATGCATGAAATCTGTGTTACTTCGTGTTCAGAGGAATGGAACTTTGATGTAACTCAAGGACCCCCTGTAAATCTCTCTTGAATCTTGCACTTAATAAAAAAGTGATTTTTGCTGTTCATTAGCTCAAGCATGTACCACAAATATGAGAGTAATCTGAGTTAATTTACTCTAAAAGAATAAAAAAAATTCAAAAACAATTGTTAATACTCACAGAGGTCCTAGCTCATTCATCCATGTGGTACAATTAGAGAAAATCCAGAACTGCAGTGAATCTGTTAGTAAGTGTATTGTGCCCTCATGCACAGCAGCCTCCATAAAGGTTTAGGATATTTAAATGAAACAAGGTTGCTGTAAAAGCTACAACTGGCAGTGATCTAATACAAATGTTTAAATGCACATAAAAATGGTCTGATGACGACAAAATCAAGCTTTTGACATTTCAACCCACTAACCTAAACACCACTGAAAACCTGTGGGTTCACCCAGATTACTTGCTATGCACTCTTCAGTCTTATCCAGCATTATCAGAAAAAAGATCATTGCTGTTTTCTCATGCTACTTGTATTTCAATTAAATATTTATTTCTCATTTTACGTAAATTCCCACCAAATTATGGAGCTGATGGTACATTTTATACGAGTATTTTCTAGTCTTGTACTTCTACAAACCTTGTCATTTGTTATATAAGCCATGTAATGAGAACTTGGATCACTATCTTTAGAAGGTGGGAGGATCAGAATCTTCTTAACTGGAGAGCCATATGTGTGTCCAAGGAGCGTTTTTCTGGGGGAAAAAAGACAGAAGTCAGCAAATCAGTTTCCAATGTTCCAATATTAACATCACATCACAAACAACCTTAACAACGTGTTGATGCATTGACAATATCATCCAGCTATTATGGTAGCTTCTAGAAATATCAACAACAAATCTATATTGCCAGTATCTTCACAACTTCAGCACCAGTAGAATGAATGTAGTAAATTTTCCTGGGAAAATACCTCTGAGGAAGACATGTTTTTTCCAAAACCTTGAAAACCTCAACCATTTCCACTAAGCTTCCTTCAAGAGGCTGAAAGCAGGAAAGCGCTACATGGTCAACCAGAGGTTTCTTGCAATTAAGGTAGACAGTGAGGAGTGGAGATACTGAAAGGAGAGGCCATCTCTCCATTCAAAGTGTTCATGGAAATGTCCATAAAATTTGGAATACCTCAAGATGGCCAAGCCCTTCACCCCTCACCAAGCTATGTAGGCTTTATCCACTTCCAATTGACCGCATCACACAGACTGTTCCACTCGCCCTTCTCCTCAAGCTCTGTGGGCATGATCCTGAGCCCCCAGACATGTGGCCAATGGACAGGCCCACTGCAAGAGTGGAAATTCAAAAGGCCATCACAGATGTACACCATTGGTCATATAAAGCACTCAATGGCTTTGCACCACTGTATTTGAGTGAACTCTTGGTCCTTTATAATCCACCAGCCTCGTGTTCACTCAGGTTTGTTGGCGGTCGAGTGGTTGGCTGTGTTGTGACCCAGGATGCCCTCATGTCTGTGCTCCTCCTGGTTTTCCCCTTTAGCTGTGCTATCATAGAGAGTTTTGCCAGAGCTCCTGCACTCAAACCACAATGTCCATTACTTTAAATAATCCATAACATTGAACATCTGTCTGTCGGTCTCTCTCACGCTCTCTCTTTTTTGCTCTCTGTCTCTCTCTCTGAACTACTCTGAGGTACCAGTGATCCTGTTTCACTCTGCTGCCCGGATCATGGGGAGGCAGACCAACCGTGGCATGATGCACCTCCTCACTCCTACTGAGCAGAGCCCATATAGACAGAACCACTTACCCGATCTCAACTCAGAGAACCACCTGCAGACAAGGAAGTGCAGATGTCTCTTCATATTGGATTCATTATTTCTCTTAGTTCATTTCACTTAGTCTCATTTGTTAATTTTGTGTTTGTTATCGCTCTCCGGTGTCGACCAGAAGAGAATGGGTTCCCCTTCTGAGCCTTGGTTCCTTTAAAGGTTTCTTCCTATAATTTATGGAGTTTTTCCTTGCCTCATTGGGGGCTCGGACCTGGATTCTGTAAATTCTGTAAAGCTGCTTTGTGACAACGGCAGTTGTAAAAAGCACTATATAAATAAAATTTATTTGACTTGACTTGGCCTTTGAGTAACTCACACTCAGTAACTATTGTACACTCACTGGTTTTGTTTTTTGCTCTTAAATGAGCTCTTTTGCAGTGGTATCCACAACTAGCAATACAGAAAAATGTCAAATTGTACCATATTCCAAAAACTGACAGCTCAAGCAAAGCACTAACCTGCACATCTTGGTGGTGACGTTGAATAGTTTCATCTTGTTGCGATCAGATGCAATAAGCAAGAAGTGTTCGGTCGTTAAAGGTGGATACCAGGTCATGCACATGGGCACAGCACTTTGCTCAATGTGATTAGAACTGAGGATCAACAGATTGTCCTTCCTGCTGTTTTGCAGATCATACTCAACCTAAGAATTCACATAAAACAAAAAAAAATATGTTTATTATAAGAAAAATATCTGCAACTGTCCTGTTTGCTGTTATATAAGATTGCTTGTCCAGCTGGTCATATTTTTTTTTTCAGGGCTTTACACCTTCTAATTTCTCTTGCCTCCAACCCTTGTCCAAAGCAACTTCCAGGTTCAGGAACAATCAGCATAAATTCAGACTGATGTGTGAGTTACAGGGAGTTCAATACAATCTTCTTAGTCATAGAAACAGTGCAGGTTCTACAACAGTGCAGATGATAAGAGCTACAACATTTCTACCTGAAAGAGAAACACATTCTACACTATCAAGTGCTCATGAGTAATTATAAACACACAGTAAGTGCTACAGCATAAACAACATGGTTTATTAATATCTAGTAGTGCAAAAAGAGTCTTTGCCATAAGTGCTTCAGCTTCAGCGGAAGTTAAGTTCTTCTTCACCTATGATAAGGAATAACGCAAATACCATATTTAAGTTATATTGTTGCAAGTAGTATGAACATAAGTGAACATAAGTAGGAAAGTGTCAGATCTGTAGATTGATACCATGAATTTGATTAAAGTCAAGGTTAAAGTAACGTTATTTTTGGGTTTAGATGTTGAGGTAGTCGCGGAACAGTGTTTCTTGCCGGTAGAGAGAGTCTTCGCAGTTCTGATGTGTCTGGGCAGCTCGTTCAGTGAGGGAGAATGAAGGGCTATGGTAAAAGTCTAGCCATTAACTAACCCAGACATGGGCACGAAGGCCATTATTGTTTTTAACTTATTAAAATTATTAAATGACATTAATTTCGCATTTTTCCTGCAATGCCTGTGTTTTACCAGTACATGGCGACCTCCAGACACATTAACCTTTCTGTGAGGTGTGACGACTTACTCAATCCCATAGTAAACATGAGCGGACCAAAGCAAAGAAAAGTGGCACTTTTTAAACATGTATGATATGAAAAAATACTCAGTGAGATTTAAGCCGTATTGCTCAGTCCACATTAAACACTCACTAGTTTGCGATCCATGCCCAGAGACAGCAGACGTGGTTGGGTCCTGTCCAGCTGCACTCCAAACAGCAGGTCCTGTATGGGCTTGTAGTGAGAGCGCTGCCTCCCTAGATACTTCCACACATGCTGACTGCCTTCCTTACAGAGCTGAAACACTGTCACAGCCGGTCCAGCGTCCTGCACAAATACACAATTTAATGAATAAATTCAATGCTCATTCTTTCCTTAAAGCCTTAGTGCGTCCTTATTTTCTTTCCTAGTAAAAAAAAAAAACAGAATAATTCTGCATTAACATAACATAAAACATCAGCTGTCATGTTCCACAAAATATATGATTATATTTGATATGCCATGATATGTTTCCTGACATAGATCATTAAAAACTGTACTTTTTTGAGTTTCAGACTCTGCCCAGTACTAATCCAATAAAAAATCCACAGAACAGATACTGTGATACTGAAATAACAGCTCTGATGCCAATAAACTGTGATGACTAAAAAAAGACACTACTAAGTTGAAGTGTCAAATTGTTGTTGTTTAATTCAGTAATTTATAAAGTAAGATAAGATAATATAAGCCTTTATTGTCCCACAGAGGAATATTTGCATTGCTACAGCAGCAGGAAGGGGGCAGTGCAGGCAAGGTAAGATAATAAGAAAGTTACAAAGTGTTATTATACGGCTCTGCAGAAAGCTGACAAACACTCAGGTTAATTTGAATGGGAAGGTGTCCTGGGCACCGGCTGCAGATTCGCGATTTCATATCACTCTGCCATTAGCGCAGTTAGCAAACATGCACAACAGTTTTAATATACAATTTCAGCAAGTCACTAAAAGTTGTCATATGTTTAATTTTCAAATAAACATTCTTAAGAAATGTTTTTTCTCAGAGCAAGCCACAAAACTGCAATAAAATCAATTAATATAATAAAAAAGTTGATTTTCTCTTTTGGCCAATGGCTGTCTCACAATACATTATCCCTTGCATAAATGTACATATTTACAATATGTTTAATTGCACCTACCTGCGTTCACGGTATATTGCAGGTTAAATTATTTTAAAGTAGAGACTAGATTATGTTCTAGATTATTTTTATATGATAAATATACTATAACTCCTCCCCTATGTTTCCCCTCACTCCAAAAACATGGATTGCCAGTAAAAATGTATTGTCCTCGGCTCCACAAGACACCTCTTCAGCTTGTCCAAACTCACACTGAGGAGGAGAAGCGAGGAACCAGCATTTATAACCTCCGTAAAAAAACTGAATGACTTTTGATTGTCACGAAAAATAAACCGACGGATGCTTAAAAAACTTTTGTATAAACGTATTAATGGACTGACTTTTACAAGAGAGAGCTGAAAGGACCTTCAGCTTTGATTGACGTTAACATTAGCATGAGCTAGAAGCTAAAGCTAATTTAGCCAAAATGGCAGCTTTGATTGATGTTAGCATTAACATGAGCTAGAAGCTAAAGCTAAGTTAGCCAAAATGGCAGCTTTGATTGATGTTAGCAAGCTAAGTACACAAGCTAACATGGACAGCTTAAGGAACTTTTTAGTCTAAACATTTTTGTTTTTTGACATTTCAAGGACAAAGGCAATCATCTACTGGAGTGATCTCATGTACAACCCAAATATAGCAAAGACCAAATACGTTCTTTGGGAAAGGACTTCATTATTGGTTTGACGGACAGGTCAAGTCAAATCAGTTGTGAAGTCTTCTTATAAAAGCCCAGGCCAGTTGGGTGAATCTTTGTGAGTGGTCAGGCAATGACGATAAGTCATGATGGTGAGACCCTCACACAACCCATGGGCTTTTCAGAGAAGACTTCAATCTGAACAACAGGATTGAATATGATAATTCTGTTTCACCTGCTTCTGTAACTTCTGAAAAAATACTGTAAGTAAAAGATTCTTCTGTTTTTAATACCCCTCCTTGAACCGCCACCTTAACGTGGTGGAGGGGTTTGGGTGTCCCAATGATCCTGGGAGCACTGTTGTCGG
>JBBIGC010168845.1:0-12995 GCA_037576955.1 Lepidarchus adonis
TTTTATCTTTCGATCCTGGCGTTTAATGGAAACGGGCGACTAAAAGAGACAGGCTATTATTAGAAGATATACGGTATTAGTGTTACAAGGTTTCAAGTGTGAATGGGGAGCAGGTGTATTAAATTTGGTGTTATCGCTCTCTCACACTCTCTCACACTGGTCACTGGAAGTTCAACATGGCACCTTGTGGCAAAGAACTCTTTGAGGATCTGAAAAAAATTTTGCTCTACACACAGATGGCCTACGCTTTGAGACGATTGCCAACACCCTGAAACTAAGCTGCAGCATGGTGGCCAAGACCATATGCATGTGGAGAACTGCTTTAAACAAGGATAAGCCAATCAGAGTTCTCAGATTTTTCATAACAGGATATTTGGAATTGGATTGCAGTTTTTGTGAGGTTTAAGCTTAATCCTTCATTTAATTGATAAAATATGGATCAGTTTTCTTTATCAGAGCTGAACATTGACGTCCTTATGTTAAAATGATCCTATTCAAGCTGTTCACCAAAATATTCCCTTGCCTTGGCCTTCTTTGAGCAATTACTGTTCTCTGGTAAAGAGATGTCCCATAACACTGGTCTATGCTCCACTTCCTTTGCCAGAGCTGGATCAATCTCCGCAGACATTTTAGCGTATAAATGCAACTTTCTTCTGCTCGTCCTTTAGCAGAACATCTAGTAATAATGGGACATTTCCAACCTTCCAGGATGTCCCCAAGAAAAAGCTCCATGCATTGTTCTTTTTCTTTTTTATGCTTGTTTTTGTTTTGATGCCATCCAAACACACATCCAACCACACGCAAGTCCTGAAAGCCTGTGCTGATGGTCTGATTCACTCAATGAGCAGAAAAATGTTTGCCGTTCACTCACCTGGCAACACAGACATAAGAAAAATGCTTGATTCAGACGTATGTATTGAGGTCCTTATTTTTGAATACCACTGCAATAAAATAAATGTAGTTTCCAAAAATGTGCTCATGTGAAAACTTCAACTTATAATTATACAACTTATAAAACAACTAATAGAAGGTATGCATTGATGTCATTTTCCCACTGGAATACTCCCTCAGTGGCAAAACATGACTTTAGTAGGGAAACTATCAAACTGGTAGATTATCTGCTTAAATTAATGGTCGAGGGGTTTGACTGTGATCCTTACAACATACCAGTGGACCATGGACACTGACATGGACAGGAATCAGCTTTCCTCACATGTCTGGATTTTAGGGAAATACACAAGGCAAAGCCTATAAGCAATAACTGGCTGGATTCCTTCCAACATGAAAGTGTTTTAAGAATCACTATTGAGCCCAACTGTCTTTAATTTTAGTGTATAAATGTTTTACTTCACATTCTCACTCGCCTATCCTTCCCGAACTGCACTGACGCTTCACTTTTCTTCAGCTTGGGCAGTATGTAAAATGATTGCTCAATTTCTTTGTATAGTCGATTGTCCGATATCTATTTATATTATGCATGTTTAACTTTTGCCAACTGTGCCTTCATGCGCATACCCTCTATATGAAGCAAACACAGATTGTGTGCGTAATTGTGAATTGTGAATACAAAGATGCATATAATGCAATAAATGTTAATTAAACATGTGATAAAGTATATTTTACACAAAACAATTATTGTTTTTTATTTTGCAGGGTGTCTGTAGAACTCTCCTCTTTAATGAACTGCATTGGCATAAACTTGGCTGGAGAACAGGAAAAGAAATTTACTCAAGTACAGTACTGGCATGCAATGACTTCACTACCAAACACATCTGCATATAGTTGGCTGGTATCAAGGCGCACACACACACACGCATGCACTGCTTCCACTTTCTTGGCGTGCATGCAGGGTCTGTGTGTAATTAAGGAGAATTCTGCAGGGTTTATGATGGAGCATTGTGATCAGAGTAGCAGAGCGTCCTTCTGTAAGGACACAGCTCAGGAGACTGCCCACAGTGCACTACAGAGCATGTCTCTGGCTCAGCTTCCAATAATTAGAAAACTTAGAACAGTGAAAGAATGTGTGTTAAAAAAATCTTCTAAATAAAATGATGGTTTCCAACCTTGACCCTGGAGTACCAGTGCCTGTCGGAGTTGTCCCTGGTGTAACGCAACCATTTCAACTCAGTAAGGACTTAATTAGCAAAACAGGAATATTTCTCAAAGGAGGAATACTCAATTGACAGATCTAAGCTCCACAAACATGTTCTTTTCAGGCCACTGCTGCAACGTTGAGCAAGATAGAGTTTTTTCCATTGACTTCCATTCAAAGTTAAGAACATTTTCTTTCAAATTCATTCGAGTCGTTGGTTTACAACATCGTGTAAAGCTTGTGACATTTGACACATTTTAGGTTGGAGCATATATAGGAAAAGATCAGTTTTCAGTTTTCAGGCCGTATGGGAACAGCTGGGTTCATTTGACCATGACATACACCTCATGGAACTCACATTTAGCAGGTTGGACATTCTCCACAAGGGGGCACCATTAGCCATTTTGTTTTGTTTTAGCTCATTATTTACCATTCATAATAACATAGTACTTTTACCCCATAATATACAACATAATCATAAATAAGACAAATGTTGTTGTGATAATTGTTTGTAAAAAAGATATCTTGGTTAGTCTTACTCACTTGGCAAAGCTGGATTATTCCTCCGCTTTGGTTTGGCCTGAGCCTGGTGGCTAGTGATGACCCACTCCTAGTCCTCATCATAAGGCT
The DNA here is from genome assembly GCA_037576955.1 of Lepidarchus adonis. NCBI lineage: Eukaryota > Metazoa > Chordata > Actinopteri > Characiformes > Lepidarchidae > Lepidarchus > Lepidarchus adonis. The sequence goes on from JBBIGC010168845.1 coordinate 2,723, forward strand.
TATTGGCAGAGATGGGTGTGGTTAGTCAAATATATGGGTAGCCTAAGCTCATCTAAGTACAGATTAAGCAAGTATGAGTCTGCGCTTGTTACTCTTTGTGTTTGGTTCAAGTATCTTGTGCTAGTGTTCTGATTTGATCTGTTGCTCTGTTCTGATTATTGATTTGCCCAGTGTTTGTTTTTTTTGGCCATCAGTTTCATTCTTGCCTCAAAAGAAACACCCACATAAAAGCCAACTTTCAACGTGCTGCCTCAGGCCCCTGACTCGCTGCCTTCTTCTCTACTGCAGAGATGATGAAACCAGAAAAGTTTACTAGTTTGTATGTCCTAAGGACCTTCTGCTTGGGATCAGTATACTGGACATCTGGGCTCATATTGGAAGCTCATAATATTGGTCTTCATTTAGGTTTACCACCAGGACCAATTTCTGGCAGGAATTCTGGAGCAGGTGTAGCTGCTACTAAAAGCCCTTGTGTTCGTTGGCCTAAAGGTGGATACATTTGGTGGAAACATGCGTCCTTCTTTGTTTAATCAAACAGGAGCAGATCAATAAGGAACAACCAACAAGTAAACCAGATGGCCAATACAGTTAAGTGAGACTGCAACAAATATTCAGTAAATTTCATTGTTAAAATATCCAAAAATTTCATCAGAATGACCAAAATATATAGCGTTTTTAAGAAACAAAGCTCTTCCACAGGGAAAGACATTTATCACTCTTAATTACTCACCACCTGTAGAACACCATGGCCAACTCCGCACTCTGAGACAGAAATGTGAGGCTACAGAATCGTTTTAAATGTTTGCTACCGCTCCAGATGGCTAGGTTGTTCTCAGTTGCACACATTAAGGAAAATAAAGGGTTATGTGCTGGTTTCACTGTGAGAAATGTGTTTTCTCAGTCAAAATACTATCAAATGTAATAGTAAATGCTAATTTCAAGGTTAAATGTATATAAATAAACTACACATTGACCATCGTTGTACATGTGTATATTGTAGCATTTGGGAGGGAAACCCCAAGCCACTACGAGTGAAGCTCAAACACAAGGGTTGGATGCAAATTGGACAGCATCCAATTTCCTTTATTTTGCCAGCCTTGAACAAGACTTAAAGGAACCCGTGCACCCTCTTGTGTGAGCTTAATCTGCTCAGTGCGGCCGCGTCACCATATTAGAATGGACACTCTTCTCGTCCATGGTGGACACAGACACACTGAGCAGAACAAGCCCACAAACACAGCAGCACAAACACAATGCAACACACATAACACACCCATTCCCCAGAACACTCTTCCCTGATAAACACAGCCTCTAAACCCACACAATCACGAACCCCAACACAACACATAACCCCGCCCCATGATGCTCCGCGTGCCCACTATCGCAAAGGCAGCCAATGAGGGCGAACCCCATTCCTAAAGTCACCACATTATACACAAAGAGCAGCCATTACTTTACACATTATTTTAACAGCTGTTATTAAATTATGGTCAGAATAGCTGCAGTACATGTAGTTCTAGTATAAACTATACCTTTATGAGTTTAGATGTTTAAAAGCAATTTATTAAACTTAAATTAATTACATTTCTGTAATTTTACAGGATATTATTATTATTGAGAAACAGCCTTTCTGTTTTTTCCCCTTTTTTGTTTTTTTGAGTATAGATAACTTTTAATTGCTGATAATAAAAATGTGTTCCTAATTGGCTGAGTGTAGTCAATGGTCTGGTGTTTAGTAATCTGGTTCGCTGTCATTTCTGTAGGCCACATATTTTGGGTATTCTTTCAAATGAATTATTTTCATTGATTTACAGTGGTTTTGATTTAAATCAATTAAGCCTTATTTTAAAAAGTTAAATACATAAATGTAATAGCTTGAATAAAGTGTGATGTGTTATCTGGCAGCAAGCAGTAGTTCCTGTGGAATTTGCCTTTGCCGCGTTCCTCAAACTGTTCCTGTTTCTTCACAGTAAATCCACATGAATGTCAAGACACAACATTTCCCAGGAGAACATTGCCCAGAGCATGACACTGTCTCTACCAACTCGCCTTCTTCCTGCAGAGCATCCTGCCACTCCTCCCCAGGTGAACGACTGCATGGTGTCTTCTGCACTGTGTTTCACCTCTTTCTAGAGCAGCTCTTCTGTAGGATCAAACCCTGGATCACTTTTTGGTAGGTACTAACTACAACACACCTGGAACACTCCATGGGACCTGCAAGTTTGGAGATGACTCCGTCATCGACCCATCACAGTTTTACACTTATACCATTCAAATATTCAAGATAGTATTAATTAAAATAATCAAATCTCAAAATATTCATTACTATTTAGCATCCAGTACTAAAACTGATTTGAATCAGTGCGTCTGAACTGCATCAAGACTCGAATCTCACGTGCATTTGAAATTAGGAGCTGCAACCTTAATGCAATAATGGAATCAAATCATTGCAATTGATATTGAGCTGTTAAAGTTGTGCTTGTTTGCTGTGACTATTTTACGTTTTCCATTCACAATACAGTCCAGGTGCACACAAGACATTCTTCATTCTTTCTCTCTTTCCCTACCTCTCCATCCCTCACTCTCTGTTGATTCAATTATGCCACCTAGCACTTGCGGCAGACAGGGTCTGATGGTGGCCAGAGCTGTGATGACCATATTAATGTGATAAAAAGCCCATTGGCATGGCGACCTGGCGTAAAAAACCACATGGCTTCATGTCTAGGTTGCACTCTGCCTTGTGCCCATAGTCAACTGGGATTAGCTCCAGCTTCCCTGTGACCCAACAGAGGTTTAGAACATGAATGAATGTCCTGAGCAGCCTACAGTGGCCTGTAGTTTCATAAAGGAGGTATACACTGAGAAAGACCTAAATTGCCATCAGAAACATTTAAAGAGACTGAACTGAGTCCAAAATTTTTTTTTCCCCTTTCAATCAATATCTGACCAAAAATAGCTGGCAGAAAGCAGCCAAAGCCGATTCATAAGCGACTGTCTGTTGCTACAAGAGTGACTTTAGATCAAGTTTGGACAATTTCCTGACCCCAGCAAGCTGAGATTTCAAGTTATTTGAAGGCTTTGACTCTGTGAATGAGAGTGAGATTCATGAAACGAATAGACAAACATGGATACAGGCAGCAGAAACTAGCATCCTGCCGAGCACCCAAGCATGAGCACCAAGTAGCTTTGACAATGAGATTTGCTGTAAAGTTCATTTATACTCAACATTAAATGCAGATATGGACAGAGATTCTGCAAGTTGTCCCACTTAAAAAGATGAGTCTGTAATGTTCATTAACTTTAACTGTGAGAGACAGAATGTAAAAAAAAAATCAGGAAATTACAATGTATCATTTTTAAAGAATTTATTTGTATAATGGTGCAGAAAATAAGTATTTGGCCAATAACAAAAGTTCACCTCAATACTTTGTAATGTAACCTTGGTTGGTCAAACGTTTCCTTTAGGTCTTAATCAGGTTTATACACACTGTAGCTGGTATTTTGGCCGATTCTTCCATACAGATCATCTCAGGAGCTATGATGCTTTGGGGCTGTTGCTTGGCAACATGGGCTTTCATTTCCCTCCAAGGATTCTGTAATGGACTGAGGTCCAGAGACTGGCTAGGTCACTCCAGAACCTTGACATGCTGTTAACTTAATCACTCCTTCATGGCAACTCAGCATTTTTCTCTCTCTAAACATGGCTAGTGGCATTTATACAAAAGAGTTCCATTTTGGTCTCATCTGACCACATGACATTCTCCCAGTCCTCCTCTGGATCATCCAGATGGTCTCTGGTAAACTTTAGACGAGCCTGGGCATGTGCTGGCTTAAGCAGGATTTTAATCCATGATGACATAGTGTGTTACTAATAGTAACCTTTGATACTATGGTCCCAGCTTCATGTTCTCAAGATCATTTGTACCCCACTAGGTGAGATCTTGCATGGAGCCCCAGGTTGAAGGAGATTGTCAGTGATCTTGTATTTGTGCCATCTATCAATCACAAGAAAGAAGGTGTGACACAGATGTAACCTGGGGAATATTAGAAAGGCACTCAATGGCAAAGGAGGCACCAAATGATGCTGTGGAGATAATGCTCATCTGATGTTCAGTCTCAGTTGAGTTCAAACAAAAAAGCTGTCTCACATGGACACTATATAGAATGAAACATGCCTGACTCTATACTTCCTTACTATACCCTCTAAGCCTGGGGACTCTTGAAACCTAGACTGGTACGTTCCCAAAGGCAAAAATATTTGAAATATTTTTTAAACATACAGTCCACCACAGTCAGAGCTGTTTCATGGGGAGCTACTCCATATTAGGCAGGTGGTTTTAATGTTTTGGCTAATCTGTGTAAATGCAGTTTTGGCTCCACTGTGAAAGTTCTGAGTAAGGTTTTAACACAATATCTACACATCCGCTACACTACATTTGCTCTGCACCTTGAGTTATAGCAGCAGAATTGGACCAGAATTGATTTGACTTGCTTTATTATTTTAGCGCCTTTGCAAAGGACAAAAATATTCAGACAGTGGAAAGGTTGAGGTATGACTCAGGGAAGCAGGGGTGAAGTGTTTAATGCCAATACATGACGCAGGGTTTGTTCACTTAAATCTGAAATTCATTCAGACTGAGCTTTGAGCCACGTTTGGGTCAAGCCCCAGAGGTCAAACAGCAATGTTCTACAGTAAAGTATTAGAAAGTATGGACCCGTGGAAAGATTAGAGAATATTCCACTTTGTAAGAAGCTCAGCCTGACGCAGCAGCGCTCAGATTGGCTGTGTGTATATGGACAAAAAGGATGAACTACCATTTGGGACAGAGCAGTGGTGTCCTGTGTGGGTCTTCTAAAATAAATGATTAAAAAATAAATAAATACATAAAAGAAAAGATCAGAATTTTACTTGTATATAGTGTAATGTTCACATCAAAAGTAAAGTGTGTTTTCCAATATACATACGCAATTGTAAAGATATATGAGCATATACAGTTAACTTATTTTATCTGCTGTATATATTTACACACACAAGTGCACATGCACAAACACACATGGATATTAAGCAATAAAACAATAGAAACGCTAGAGTTTAAAAGTATGTTATCAAATACATGTCAAAGAACTTGATGAATATCAAGGAAAAGGATGCTCCAGGTTTTTGACACATAAAAGCTGAAGTTATTCACTCAAATTTCATATGCTAGACAAATGAAATATGAAGGTCCATTTAAAGCTTTAAATACTAAAATTATTTACAATTTTATACATTATAAAATGTAGTAGAAACAGGTAGCAAATGTAGTTTTGCTATAATAGAGATGATGTGTTCAGTTTCCGTAGCAATCATCCAGCTCATAGTACTCAATAAACAATTCACCGTTTTTTACAGCACTTGTTCTACAGAAAATTATATACGGGCAAGAAAAGATATGTGAACCTTTTGGAATTTCATGTTTTTCTGCATTAATTTGTCACAAGATGGGAACAAAGGTATTAAAAAATGTGCCTCATAACACAAAATAAATCTGATCTTTATTGAGAACAAACATAAACAACTCATATTGCTTGTGGAGAAAATATGTGAACCCTTGAGTTAATTACCTCAGGAATCATGTGTTAGCATACCTGGAGGCTTGTTACGAAAATGAATCTAGAGGGGTGGACCATAGCTGCTTTGACTGATAAAAACATTTTGAATTTGCTCCACACAATAAGAATAAGTTTATGTGAACCATGCCTTTGTCAATAAGAGCTTTCAGAAGAATTGTTGATTAATTAAGCTGAAAAGGGTTACCAAGTAATTTCAAGGAGTTTAGAAATTCACCAGTGTACCAGATCTACAAATGGATAGACACCTGGTGTAAAAACATTACTGCTTATCATCATGAAAGCATCATCCCAACCATAATGGTGAATGGTAAGGTGAAAAAAACACCATGATTTGGCCCTGCTTTGCAGCATGAGGGGCCAGACAACTTCCCATCATTATTCTTTGGGAGAATGTCTGTATCTTTGCAGAAACTCTGTAGAAGTTGGGGGATGCAACAGGACAATGACCCAAAACACTGGAGTAAGTCCTTGAATGGCTTCAGAAAAACAAAATCCACCTTTTTAAGTGGCCAAGTCCGAGCCCAGACCTCAAAGCAATAGAGATGCTATGGAAGGACTTGAAGAAAACCATATACATCCACATCCAGAGAATAAGAATAAGACAGAGCTAAAGCAGTTATGCTATGATTCCTCCTGAACAATGTGTAAGTCTGATTCACAGCCACAGGAAGCACCTGGTTGAGGTTATTGCTGCCAAGGGGTTGTCAACCAGTTATTAATTCCAAGGCTTCATATTTTTTTCCACTAGCAATATGAGTTGTTCATGGTTGTTCTCAATAGAGATTTATTTTGTTTGTGTTATTATTTTAGGCGCATTATATTTGTCCATATCCTTGATTTACATTTTATGAAAAATTTATGCAGAAAACCTTAAAGGTTCACATACTTTTTCTTGCCACCATATAACTGAGTATCTCCAGCATAACTATGGAATCTGACTTTGTTCTGTAATAATTTTACCCTACAGCAGCATGAACAGGAAGAACAGAACGGGACCCAGTACAGTCCCCTGTGGTACTCCATAATGAACATCATGTATTTTTGACACATGGTCCCTTTAACTGATAAAATGATTAATTTGATTACTATTCCATATAAAGAGAATAAATGTGCTGCTTTGCTGGTGATTTTAGATAGTAAGGCAACTACATTTGAGTTGTAGAGATTTACACCTGGTTCCATTCACAACCACTGAAAAGAAATCAGTTGGTAAGGTTCTATAGATTTGATTTTGTGTGGAAAAAATCAAAGAGGTATATTCATGCTGTAGGCATAACATGTAACCTCAGGAGGGCCACTCTGGATTCTGTATTTTGTTTTGGGTTTATTTATTTTATTTATTACATATATTTACACAATGGAGGGGGGGAAGCCCCCAAGCAACACCGCAGGACTGTGTAGTATGAGATATGATGAAGCGAAGGGAGGGAGTTTAATATATTTCTGAAGGGTCTTACGTAGTGTTGCAAGAGAATGATTCATAGTGATGTGAATCTAATGGAGGAAAGTGAAAAAATGCTATGTACTATGGCATTCTCATAGAAACCTGATAGGAATCACATCTACATAGATAGAAGATGCTGATGATGAACCAATGATATTCGTCAGACATCTACTGCACCTTACATGTCTGTCACTTTAAGAAGCCAAAGCCATGGGTAGGGGGTGATGCAGGGGTGGAACACTCAATGTCTAAAAAGCTATTTTCCATTTAACAGATGTGTTAAATTTTTAACAGCACAGGAAATTATTGGGAAAATTATGCTTAAAATGTTTTTAAATTGAATTAATTCATATCAGGTCAAACAGCAAGGGTCGAGGGGAGGGATTTGCCACTAATCAATCAACGGCACAGAAAAGAGGACTGGGTTTGTTCACCTCTGAAAAGCCCGAAATAGAGCAAGAAGATAATGTAGCGGCCAGTTGCTGTTGTACAAAAGTGTCTGCTACACCTGCTCAAGCTTCCTTCAACAAACCAAGCCCTTTTCTTGCGGGAGAAATGGCAACTGAGGCCACATGTGTATCACTCACTTCAGGATTTCAGTAGCCATCTCAGCCAAACTCAGGTAGGGAAAACCAAACAAAAACCATAACATTTGCACCACTGACAAGTGACTAGCTGGTATTTTATTTCAATGGCACCTATCAGAGGGTGAGATATAATGGGACAGTTCTCTGTAATGGCTGATCAATGTAAGCCAAAATATGTGGGATGTTTTTATACAGAACAGTTGTGGAAAGATCTTCATTGCATTTGATCTGATTATACACAGAAAACAAAGAACAATGGCACAAAAACTCAAAGGGTGTGTTCTGACACACCTGGCACTTGAGGCAAAAGATGTTCTAACTGAATCAACGCTCAACAAGAATTTTCATAATCGACCCCCTTGCCCGTCACTCATTCCCATGGATACACACTCTGAAAGAAGGAATTCAATTGCGAGACAAATTGGGAGGAGTTACATTTGGCTACTACATCAAACCTTGTACTATTTTCTGCACTGAATGCCCGTAAGTATGGCAGCAAGTCTCGATGTGTTTGGAGGAATGTGGGCAGAACAATTTGAAAAATATCTTTACGCAAGTCATGACCGCACTGTGGAAGGGTCTGACCCCACTTCTTCTGCAGGTGATTGTATCAATGTTTGTTAGGCCCACACCCAGATAAAGATTGCCACATTGTCAGGGAAATAAAGAATGGCTGCATGCTTCTGCCTGTGTTTATAGATAAAAGTGTCAGAAACCACATAAGCGAGAATAAAAGTAGAGCTTAATACAGTGATCGGCCTCAACATTAACACAACTGAAAGGTAGAATAACAGTGATATATTAGGCAGCAAGTGCTGGAAGCAGGAACGACTTTGACAAGAGTCTTCTTGTGATGGCTAGATCATCTTCAGACCAGCAGGTCTAGTGGAGTGTTCCAGGTCTGCAGTAGTGAGTATCTACCAAAAGTGATCCAAGGATGGACAACTGCTGAATCAGTGATGGAGTCATGAGGACCCAATGCTCTCTGAGGCATGTGTGGAGTGAAGGTTATCCTGCCTAGATTTATCCAAAAGAGACAAAATGTTCATTCTGGGGTCAGAGATCTACTTAATATTAGGAAGGTGGTCATAATGTTATGGCTGATCAGTATGGGGAGTCCTCGACTTACAATGTACTCAATTTGGAATTGGAAAACTGTTGTTACGTGGCACGGGTCTCATTGCTGAAGGCAGATTAGATATTCAGTTGACCTCTTGTTTTCAGACACATTAGTCAAACAGAAGTAACAGTCCATCACATGGTCTTTCTGTTCTCGCCGTATCATCGGAACAGTAAACAGGCTCTCCGACTGACAGCACAGCTAATATCAGGCGCCCATTGATTGTGTTGATCACCTATTTTGCAGCCGAAATACAGATGATAAACTTTCTTCACAAGAGCAATGAAGATTTCTCTGAAATGATATGTGATGGATAAATCTTGATGTGATAGTTGTGATCAGCATCCAAAAATCTATAAGAAACACCCTCTAGTGTTCAAGCAGCTGTCATTGGGATAATCTTTCTATCACAGTGATGATATGAAGGAAGTTATGTGGCAGCAATAATTCCTAGCCAAATGTCTAAAATGTCTTTTCCAAAAGTTCATTCCTCCTCCAGGATGCTTAACTAAGTATCTTTGAACCAAAAGTTCCTGCTCTAGAGCAGTGTTTTCCAAGTGTGGGCCTCTGCTAGACCTGATGGAACTCTCTCTGTCTCGCGCTGTCCCCTTCTCTCCATAGATCAGTTTTCTAGATATTTAATTTATTTTGCAGTCTTTTTGGAGCTACTATCAATATGTGGCAAAAATTATATTCTATTTTATTCAAATATTTTATAAAATATTTACAATAAACTAGTTCTGCAGTGCTCACAGCAAGAAGGTCCTGGGTTCAATGTCCAGGTTGACCACAGAAAGGCTTCTGATTGAAAGTGTTTGGGGCTAAGTGTAAGTGAATTTTGGTTTGTCTTGTGTTGCTCTATGATGCATTGGCCTTAGCCCAAATGGGTAAGCAGTTTGCACAATGAATGAATGAATTTATGATTGAATATTTACATTCCTAAGCTTATCATAACTATTTAAACAAAGCCATGAGAAATTATGTGTTATTTGTCATTTATTGTACATACTTTTGATTTGGAAAGTATCTTACATCATGTCAATGGTGATGAATCATAATTAAGTTACATTAGCTTGGAACTAAATAAGTAAAGCTCTGACAACAAGTAAGTAACCTGAGAAAGCATAACTTTTTTTCCATAAATAAAGCTTCTTAAAGACAACATGACATTTCATATCACATGATCCTCTGAAGAAAGTTTAAGACATTTGAACAAACTGAAAACTGTTTGTGAAGCTTCAGTTTAATCAAACCTTATCATATCTATCTATATCCTTTATGAATATTATGAAATGTTTCTAATAAATAGTTTTTTCCCCAACTACTCCAAATACAGAGTATTCCCTCTGCACCAACAAGTTATGAAAGCATCTTTATCTGATTTTCCCCTGAGGTTGTGACTTTCGTGGCCTTGTGACAAACACACATCAAAAGCCTGAATGTGGGGAAAGAGGGAGAGGAGGGGAGGAAAGAGGTTGGGGGGGGGGGGGGGGGGGACTCCATTTTCAC
>JBBIGC010168876.1:0-15757 GCA_037576955.1 Lepidarchus adonis
AGCGTTAGCTCGTTAATAACTGCTGTAAGTAGTAAAGCAGGGGAGTATAGTTAGCGTTAGCTCGTTAATAACTGCTGGAAGTAGTAAAGCAGTGCTACAGTTACTTTGCATCGCAAGACTAAAGATCCGTTTTTATTCACTCGCCTTTTTTGGACCATGTTTCAATCTGTCGTCATGTATAGCTACACTGCAAAAAAGCTTTTCTTACTCAGTAATTTTGTCTTGTTTTCAGTCCAAATATCTAAAACATCTTAAATCAACATAACTAGATTAGAAAAATGGTATGAGAAAATTAAGTGATGCTTAAAACGTCTGATTGAGACTATATCTCATTAAAATTATTTTTCTTACCCCATTGGCAGATAATTTTGCTTGTTTTAAACAAACAATCACTTAATTTTCAGGTGTTTTCTCAGAAAACAAGACATAATTTCTTATGCTATTTCACCTTTCTAGTAAATTTATTGTGATTTAAGATTTTTTTATATATTTGGACTGAAAACAGGATAAACTACCAAGTTAGAAAAGCATTTTTGCAGTGTATATTCTGTGCTTTGTCCCATATAGGTTATTGTTGACATATATTTGCGTGTTGTACTTTTGAATTTAATTTTAAAGTTCATCTTAAACTGTGTTTAAATGTGGAGTATAATTGAACTATATTATTATAAAAGCTCAAGGTGCAACATGTTTGTGCACTTTCTAAAGATTTTAGTTCTGTTTTTGAATAAAGGGTAAGAAATGAATGCTTTTCTTGTTGTTAGTTGCAGCCCTAGTATTAGTAAATGTGTTGGAAGCTTGGATTCCATATAAGAACGGAATAGTTTGGACAGTGACTTAAACTTGTAGTAATGTTAACATTCTACACTGACATTTTCTATTAATAAAAAGTAAGGAAAAAGTTGGTTTCTACATTAAAAGGAGTTTAAACTAAAAAAAAAATAAAATAAAATAAAAAAAGCTAATTACACCAAGCCACCAGACTACAGACAGCGTTAAATGATGTTTTTGTGATCAAAGTTCTTAAACCCACTGTGAAGTTGGTAAAGAAAAAGCTGTGTGAACCAGTGTGGTCCTGCATATTATCCATTCACCGTCTACTGAAGTATATGTCAAGACTTGCTTTACCTACATGAGCCACATTCCTTCCCTTCTACCCAAGCCTGAACTTTATTCTCTGCTTTGCCTTGTCCTGCAGATCCTACTCTGAAGTCTTATCCCTTCATTGAAAAGGCTTTTCAGTCAAAAAAACAGCTAAGCTTTGATGTTAACATGTCAACCATAAAGAAAGGAAGCCATACCTAAGATAATGGGACAATTAGCATGATGTAGGCCACATATGGTGGCCCTCAAATAAGCCTCATTGTGCAAAGAAAAGTAGAACAAGAGAGTAAAAAGGACATGTGAGCTCCCACTACGGTCTAGTTCGCGTGTTTCATGGCAGAACGTTAATAAAGAGGTGTTTAGCAAACATGTGTCCTCCAATTTATTAATTAATCTTATGAAATTATGATGATTACAAGATACAGACACGTACGCCCCATTAAAACACTGTAGACGTAACAACTAATAGAATCAACATCTATCTTTGTCTTAATTGGGGGTTTTTTTCACATCATTTACACTTTTCCAGATCTTTCATTTTTATTTTTTAGGCCAAAGGACAGGCAATGGTCTCTTGTGTTTGGACAAAATGTTACAAATCAAAGTGAACATGAGTCAGTGTGGAAACCAACATCTGTCCGTCTCATATTTCTGCAGAACTCATCATCTCTCAGTTACTACACTAATAATAAAAACCAAGTTCACACAGTTCTAAAGCTTTTATAAAAGTCTTGATGGAAATGCAGTGCCAGCCAGAGTATACATAAAATTAAGTGAGTCACATTACAGCTTCAGACGAACTAAGAAAGGCTTGTGAATGTGACTTTAGATGTCTGACTGATTTCAAAGGTTTTCCTACTGTTTACTAAACACTGCTGGATCATTATCATTCCCATCTACAGTGAGACACATGTAGTACGGACAAACAAAATGAGCAGAAAGGTAAAGAAAGCGTGTTAATAACCGGAAAGAATACTCCAAAATCGCTTGAAAACTGTCCAATACAGTGTTGAACTGAAAAACCTGAAAAATGTAATGAAATACAATAAAAAAAAAAACTCAGACATATTGTTTATCATCACCAGGCTACTATTTTATTGCTGTATTAAAATTTAGTGAAGATAAAATGACTGGTTAAGAACCTGTGGTCAAGATCAAAGAACATGATACTAAAACTTTATTCTGAAAGAGTACTAAATTTAAAATGGTATTATCTGCATCAATATCAAAATTAAATTCACAACAGTTGAGCATCCCAGACCAGAACTACTGCTTATTATATGATTTACCATGTTATACAGAATTCTGTCACATCCATTTTACTCACAGGTTTGAAAGAGTATCATTTTTATATTGTTATCTTTTTATTATGTTTATCAGGGTTCTTGCACTACAATACCCAACATGCATTGCACAAACACTTCATACACTCACCACCAATAATCATCCTATAGCATTTTTTGTTTTTTCTACCTTCAAAATGCATCATGGGAAGGGGGGAAAGGGAAACATCAGTCTAGAGACAATATTTGTGCTTCCTTTGAAAAATACTTCTCCAGGTTCATATGATGAATAATACGTTTTAGTCTGTGTCTCAATGTTCCATATTACAATATCTAGTTTGTGTAATATCCATCCACATTTCCTGTGCTGCTAATGTCGTCACTACTCAAACTACTTACCCTCAAAGCTCTATGGTGTGTGTTCCTTAATATTATCTGCAATGTTGCTTTGTCCACAGAACAGACATTTATTGACTTTCTCGCACAATGAGTCGACATCCACACACATTTTCAGCTCAAATGGCTCTTCCCACCACACAAAACAGCATCATTGTGCAAGACTGACTGGGTCCCAGATTGTATCTTGTGTACAATGCATTCACACGAGGCCCTAACGTGAGCGTGGTTAATGTACCCAGCTTAGTCATGTGAGACGTGACGTCACTCTTTCCAGCCCTGGCAGTTTCAGAAGTAATGGTGGAACACAACGAGTGAGGCATCTGTTTTTGTTTAAGAGAAGTGTCCCCGTACGACCAGATATGTTACTGTCCTAGTAGGTAAAGTCTCAGGACTTTTAAAGAGCCATGTTGCTTACACATGCAATTTGCTTCTACTCTAAAGAAGCTGACAGTTTTGCTCTAATGATGAAAGTATGCACATAGTTCAGTGTCTTACTAGAAATGCTGCTGAGCTCATACCGGTCACATTAGTTTGCTTATTAACTGACATTTATGAGTAACTAACCTATATAATCTTGGGCAACACTAGGCCCTTTGAAATGAACAGAAGAGCTAAACTATATATGTTTACTAGGGGTGGGAAACGCAGGGTATCTCACGATATGATACAATATGCGATATGTGGCCCACGATAACGATAATATCGCACGACAATGACGTAGCGATATAACACAGAAACACAGGTATGTGTTATTAATTTACTTAAGTAACAGCAACACTACTGTCACATTACCTATATTTGCTTTGCGACCACGATCGGAAGCTCAGAGCAACGGCTACTTCAGCTTCAGGGTCTTCACTTCTGCTCCCTTTGTCACTTAGCAAGCTGCGCTAGCATCATGCTAACAACATTTACATTTATTAATGCAGCGCCACCCAGAGGAGAGGAGAGGTAGCGACGCCGGTGAGTCAACATGGCGGCAAATTTAAATATCGATATTGCTGCCGGCGTATCGATTATCGTATCGCGTGAGCAAGGATGACGATATATTGCAATATCAATATTGTGGCCCACCCCTAATGTTTACTGTACATTATTATGTGTGAGCTAAGTATAAACATGATATACTGTAGAACAGTCATTTCATCATCCAAATTTACTGAATATAAGATTAGCAAAACAGCATATTTGCCTTTTAAAAGAACACAAATTAAATGTGCTGCATCGAAAGATGGGAGGCAAATGGCTAGTACCATAATTATGCAAAGATCCATCGGCCAGAATACTCAAACCACTCAGGGGTCCTACTTCATAGCCCCCCACCCCAAAATGCCTCTCACTGTGTTGCAGCCTGTATTAACACACAATCAGAACAGAAAGTCTTCCCTTTGCTCTACATGCGCGTCAACAATCATCGGGTGACCATTACCACTGTAGCCGTCCCTCCTCACTTTATCACTTTAATAAATATTAACCACAGCATAGCAGTAACACCCAGCAAAACCTGCAGATCTGACCTGGTCATCAAGCCCTCACAATTTGTCCATTTCCCCCCCAATTCCAACATGAAGTTAAAGAACTGACTGTTCACTTAGAGACTTCTATATCTCACCTTTGGGATGTGCTATTGCAATGGTGTAATCAATGTCATTAGAATCATGTCATTAAATTCTAACCATGGCAGATTCTGATCATGACACACCCCAACCAAACATGACAATGATGTGTTCTTTCCTACTGCATCATAGACTAAATAAAAACAATACAAATAATCCATATAAACGATGTCCTCGTCATATACCCAGTTACCAGTAATAATGTTAAAGCTTTTAACAAAAAATTAATGCTGATGAAAGAAGGGGAGGCATGAGAACTGCACACGCTATTACGTTAACACCTCATTACACTGATGATGGCAGGAAGAACAAACTATCAGCCATCAACACACATCATCTAGAGTGAAGCCTGCAATCAGCAAATTCATCTATTCCTAGCAGCTGAAGAGCACAGGGACTAAAGTGCAGAGAGTAAAATCTCATTACCTTTAGCAGCCTAGTGTAATGCCTTTAACCTGTTGATGAGTCAAACACTTTGATGTTACCACTCTTAAGTAATGCAACACCCACAGAGAAGTAGTTACTTTCATGGGCAGCCTTGCTTAACCTCAGTCTGCCCCCCCCCCCTCTCACTCACACTCTCTTAACTAGGTCACAGGCTGCAGCGGGCATCCTGATTTGTTGGTGCTTGCACAGCCA
Organism: Lepidarchus adonis; assembly: GCA_037576955.1. Lineage (NCBI taxonomy): Eukaryota > Metazoa > Chordata > Actinopteri > Characiformes > Lepidarchidae > Lepidarchus > Lepidarchus adonis. The sequence continues at coordinate 5,042 of JBBIGC010168876.1, forward strand.
TTTTAATTGGCACCTAAGATAACCAATCACAGTTCTTCATGTACACACAAGCTGATTAAATCGGCATACATGTCCCAATGGAAAACGTGGATACTCAAGAGTCAGAAGCTGATTTGTCAGGGTGAATGTGTCAGATTTGCTTCTGTTTCTGTTAACAGACAGAAAACCCTCCAGCATCTAAAGACAGCCTGGCCTATACATATCTTGGGGAGCCCCCTCATACCCCCAGGACCCTCTCCAACGGGAGATACACGCAGTTATTTTTCATTCTCTACCCACACTGAATTTCCATTTCCTCCTTTTGGTCTTTCCTGCAAACTCACTTCTTTAAACAGTATTTCTGGCCATCGTCCGCCCCATTGTTCTCTTTTTAGATTTCTGTACTACCCCGTAAAGTCACCTTGAGATTCTGAAAGGTTGCTATAAATAAAAAACTCATTGCATCCACATGTGCTACAAGCTCAGTCGATGCATAAACATCTGCATTTGATTTTACTACATCCCTGATATTTGTCTGTGATGTAATTCAGGTCATTTTAAAACTCATAAAGTATCAAGATTGACAGATATGCGAATAAAAAATAAAATATCATCCCAGAATGACCGAACACACGCATCGCTGGTCACATAATACACTGCCCTAAACTCAGAACAGGAAGCGAACAAGCTGGAACTGGAAATCTTCAGGTGCTGCTGCATGGAGGAATAAAGGAAACCAAGCCAGAGTAGCGAATCGATGATATTTAGACTAGTTTGACCACCTGTCATCAAGATAAGGTGAGAAGCCATGATGAATAAGGCATCCAGGTGTTTCCAGCCACTCCATGGATTTTGGGACCAGATGTTGTACTGGAGGTAAACATGACAAAGACATCGTGTGACATACTTACTGCATCACAAGACATCACAGTCCACTATCTCATTTCCCAGAGCAGAGCCCAGCTCTCCACGATGAGCAGGTTAGAGAAACGCACGCGCTGCTCTGGTCAGTCTACTGCTCAGCAAGTGCTTCAATGGGGGAGCACAAGCCTCTCAGCTGAGAAAGCACGCGCCATGTCTTACTCTGCTGTGCAAACAGGGGAACATGCACCATGCGTATGATGCAAAAACAACATGATACACCAACATCCCAGTTCAGTCTTAATTTCCTCTCGACGCAATGCGACGCAGCATAGTCCTCCTCCCTCGTCGGCATCGTTTTCCTCGTTATTCACGTCTCGGAAAACACAAGAAACCAACAGCAATAAATGAAAACAGGCTTAATTTACATGGGTAGAGTGCAGTCCCTGTCCTGTCTCAGCAGCGAGGCGCGCGCGCGGCAGCACTAACCGGTCTGCACCAGTTTCCTCCTCAGCGCTTGATCCGCCCCCCCAACTTTCACGACGTCAAACTCATAACCAGAAGATACGCACCTCAATCCAGTGTGCTCATCTTCATCCAAGAATTCTTCATCCACTTCTAACAATGTAAGCGGAGAGAGGGCTCAGCCTGTCAGAAATTGCAGTTTTATTATGAGAACCAGGAAGTGCACGAGGGGGCGGGTCTTAAGTTTCGAACGCTACCTTCACCCGCCGGTAGGAAGCTCCTCCTCCTCCTCCGCACGCGTGAAATCGGAATGTGGCATTGAAGAGTAGTGATGGGAAGTCCTTTGAGTCTCGTTCAGCAAAATGAATGAATATTTTTTCGAGTCATCTCGTTCATTTTAGCTAAATTTAATTAAAATATTACCTGTTACCTCCCTAACACATCTACTGCTTCCTCAAACGTTGATCACACTACAAACTATAATGCTATAAGAAACAGAAAAGATTAATTCATCGTTTACCTGCGTCTTTAATATATGATTCGTTCACCTCAGGTTCGAGTCGTTCATTCATCACCTGACCGACCAATAAGCTTAACCCATGCAGCCTGACCCGGAAACAGAATTGATCAGTTCATCTCTCGAGTCTTCCGGTTCGAACATCCAGTCGTTCGATCATCACGTGACCTGTAATGTTAACTGGGGCTGTGACGTGATGAACGAACGACTCGAAAAACCCGAGACAGATGAATCAATAATTCCAATTCAGAAACTATAGGATGGTGCCGAAATGCGCATGCGCGACTGAACGATGAGTGAGACGACTTGTTATTCCGGAGTCACATTAAAGATTCGTTCAAAATGAACGAATCGTTCAAGAACGACTCACCACTATTGAAGCGCTTTCTTCGTTGGGGTGAAAAATGGTCATTTTCACCTGTATTTCGTGGAACCCGGTTTGATTCCGTCACGACCATGCTAGTTAAGTGCACACGGATTAAAAAGATGCGTTATGCACCTGCCATCTCCGCTACCATGTTGAAAGGTTGAGGGTCACCCCCACTGGAGAACTCAGGTCTGAAAATGAGTGATGTGGCGTACCACTTGTTTCCTTTCCGATCTGATACCAAGTGAAATTAATCAGGTATCATCGATACTGATCTGATACTTCGTATTACATTCAGGAAATGTAAATAAAAATGAATGTATTTCAGATCATAGCTTCGTAATGACTACAAGACATCAGACCACTTGTTCTTTTTAAGTAAGACGAATTATTATACCAGAAAAAAGGAAAAGGACAAACATTTTCTCCCCCTGTAACTAGATAGTGTCTGCCTGCAGCACCAATGGACTCAGCGAGAGACGCCTGTCTCGCCTCAGCAGCACCTGTCTTTCTCCTGCTCTATAGTTCACCTCATCAGTGTGTATGTGTGTGTTTGTTGCTTTAGCACTAAACGCTTTGCTACAATATCATGAATAATTTTTTATGAATAATCGCTCGCGTTCCACTAATAGAACAGTCTTCATAAGTCAGAGATTTGGTTTTATACCTTTGCATTCCACAACAACTTGGAGCACAAATGCCATAATTTAAAAAAATAATAATAATTTAAGGAGCTAGTGACGTAACCACGAGTTGTTGTATGTCATGTGCTTAACTTAAGGACCCCCTGTACAGAGAGAACATGCAAATTAAATAAATAAATAAAAATATACATTTAAATGATTTTTTAAGTACATTTTTGCAAACTTTATATGTAAAATACTGTAAAATTTGCTGTAAGGGCAGAGATTTAAATACATAATATTTCTCTTTTTTTCAGTGTCGTGCGATGAAGAAAGGACTGCCCAATCCTCGCACAAAGAAATAAGCACGGTTGTGGATAGTGGAAGCCAATATATATAATATACTCAATCTATCATGATTTGTTCTCAGTTGGATGTAGTTAATTACTACATTGCAAAACTTGCAAGTACCAGTTGTCTTGTAAATTTTGCACATTTATTTTCTATTACTTTCGCTTCAATCCCTTTGTTTGTTTAACAATTGTGTGCAGTTGTAAAATGTAAAAAACATGTTTTTATCCCTAATTGTAAGTATTCAATTCAAATAATATTTAATTACAAAATAAAAAAAAACTAAGTGTAGTAGCAAAGTGGAAGCACACATTTGTATCACCTTGTAGGATCTGGAAAGTTCTGTGTCATGAAGCATTTAGCAGACATGACACATTAGAGGGGGTGAGCTTGGTGGAGGGTTTCCATGCCCAAAGAACTGATGCACAAAAAGAAGAAGACAAACAAAGCCTGCAGGCTTATGTTCTAAGGGGATTGAGCAGAACACAGTCTGACAAGGTGAATCTCACATTCCAGTGCCCAATCTGCACAGCCGGCAAAACTCCAGGCTCATAGGGAGACTTCCTGGCATTTGAGTCCTTGCCTGTTTAGTAAGAATGGGCAGGTTTGAGCCAGTTTGAACTAGATGAAATAAAAGGGGTCTAGCTGTAGTGTCAGGCCCTGGGGAAACAAGACGCGAATGTGTCTATGTTTTCAAAGGAAACACAAAAGGTAGTTTGGCAATAGTGCAGGGAACATCTTTTAGGAACACTATGTGAAGCAAATGTTTTACTTTGAGGGCTTTTTTATCTCCCTTCTTACCCATTTTGTCACCCTATTTCTATTCTTTTCCTTCTTAAGTACATTTCACTGCATATCGTACTTGTATGATCATGTATGTGGCGAATAAAACCATATTCTATTCTGTTCTATTCATATTCTATTTTCCTGCACTTGGAAACCAAAAACATTTCTTTAATATGAACCAGTGATACTGCACCTAACATTCAATATTCTATGTCCAGATGTGATCTAGTGAAAGCAGTCTAAACAACAGCTTATTTACATATAATTAAAAAAGTGTTTTATGTGATAAACTTTGAACTCATATCTAATAGCCAAAAACTAAAGGCAAAAATTAGTTTTACAAAACAACTGACTTCTATTTAACATTACATGTGACCCACTCCATATTTAATGACGCATGATTAACATTGGCCCATATGTTTTGCAGGCCCAGAGGCTTTTAAACTTCAGAAAGAGCCACAATCTCAAGTTCAACCAGTCTTCTAAGGCCATCTGGCCTTAACTATATAAATATGAAATGGAATAAAACCAATTTGCCATTATTTAACTGTCAAAAAAAAATCTAAAAAAGATTTTAGTGTCTTCACTGACCAACTTAAAAGTATGTTGCAAATATAATAGAAATTCAAATTTCTATTATATATAAATAGATTATATTATATAATATGTTCTATAATAAAAGCCATAGCCCAATGGTTAGGGAAGTGTGACCGAAGGGTTGCAGGTTCGATTCTCGGAACTGGACAGCAGGCTGTTCCCCCAACTGCTCACCATGTACGTCACTCTGGATAAGAGCGTCTGACAAATGCTGTAAATGTAAAAAAAATTTAAATAAAAATTCAGGACAGGGGCATATTTAGCAATGTATTCTATCACCTTACCTTTTAATTACATTGTTTAATCATTTAGGAACTGAGGATACCAATTGTTACAGTTTTGCATTTTCTTTCTTAATACAAAACTGTCTGATTCCCCTGTTCCTGAAGCATTTTAGTAGGAGACAGATTAGGACTGCTGGCAGGCAGGTCAAGGACACACACTCTGCAAAACCATGCTGTTGTAGCTTGTGCATAAAGCAGAGAAGCATTGTTTTAATTAAATAACTATCGATGTCCCAGGAAAATGTCACTTTGACATTCGTTTTTATGTATGTTTTTGCAAAAAACAATCCAACACATCCAACAAATGTGTAATGGCAATAGTACACAGTGCAATAAAAAGAGTTTTTGTAACCATAGATATGAGTATTATTCCTGGACACCTTTACTGCAACAGTATCATCCAACACTATGTGGAGTCCACTGCAGTGTTTCAGGGCCAGTAGACCTCTAAATAATGCAATAGGTAAAGTCCTTTGCCTTAGCTGCACTCAGGGCCATCACGTACACTCATAAAACACATGCAGGGGCAAAAAATTCCTAACTGAGCTTGTGTTCCCATTATTAGGGAAGCCTTTCGAAAATTAAATAAAAGATACACAAGGTGTAAAGGCATAGGCATATCTCTCAAAAATGGGATGTGAATTAACAACACATGCTGTGTTTGTACTTAACACTTTTTGCCACAAGAACTTCTGATATACCACAGTATGTCTAACAGTAAAACATGTTCAAATACATTGTATTTAATAATAAGCACATTATTTCAGCATGTAATATGGGTGAAAACAAAGTGTTTATGACATAAAATAATACTGAATTCACAGATTACCAAACATTTGAATGCTACATTTAATTATATAATTAAAAACTGAATTCCTTGCCACTGTTTTGGGGAAAACAGTGACACAGCTTATAAATATTTGGCTGCATAAACCTAATAGAGAGTATACACATGACATTACAGTCAGAGGACACTGCACTAACACCTGCTGAGTTGGTGAAAGACTAACTCTGCAGGATTACCATTCAGCTTGAATGCCATGAAAATATAAAAAAAAAAAACTTTATTGTATGAATACTTTGAACAAGAACCTGGCGTTATCTTTTTACAAAACTTATAGAAAACAGCTGATTGTCTTTGATTTTGGTGGTTGAAGCCATTGACCCAGCAGTAAAGTACAAGGCCTCCTGTCTCAGTGCACTCACTAACTGCAAATGTCAATGCTGCTATATACAAACATGTCTCCCCAAGTCCAGTTATACATGTACAACAGGCTTTCAAAACAGTCCTCTTTTCTCTACAACTTGTAAAGGTTTTAATGGAAGCTCATTCGTTTTCTGGCTGCAATTGACCTGTACAGATTACATTAGTGAGTGGCATGTTCAAGCAGATCATTAAAATAAGTTGTAATAAAGCATCAAGCAGTTGTATGCCTTGTGCATCGGTGTCATGTTTTAGTTTGCACTACCTTTTTACAATATAGAGCAGCCAATCAAAACGCACAACCCCTCAAAGGAATGAATGAATAAATACAAGAGAATGTAAGATATGGGCCCTTTCATTTGACTTATCTACGATCTATACATCCACCTTATCTAGGATCATGTCAGCAAACGACGAGCTCTGATGCCCAGGTGTGTATTCTTCAAAGCTTTTCCCTTCATAGTGATGTATTTATGGGTCAAATGTAGCATGTGTCCAGGGACCTGGAAATCTGCTAAAATGGACCAAAACCAGATTAAGTTCTACCTTTCACAGACCCACACACACAAATAAATGCGCTTGCATGCAGCGACCTCCATGTTTGGGACAAAGATTTTTTTCTTTAATTTACCCCTCTGCTTCTCAGTGTACAACTCAGACATAGAGGTGGGTAATATGGCCAAAAATATAATATCGCAATACTTCTGATACTCAATATTCCTTTCCCAATCATCTATTAAGATGGAAGTAATGAAAGAGCTAGCAGTGCCATATTGTAGAAAAATATCAAAGTAAATTTAGAACAAATTATGTTTATGCAGAGTTTCTATTACACATTACAGTAAAGTCACTAAAGTGAGACAAATGATGCTCTCCTTGCCTTGTAAAAAAAAATTAAGTACTGACAATAACATAATATGCTCAGAAAATGATTTTGTGGCCACAGTTTCTCAGGATGATGATAAATATATTGCCCAGCTCTATTCATGCGATTAAAATAAACATTCCAGACTTTAAAGTTACTTGCATATTGTTTAGTTTCACCATATTGAAATTACATCACTTTTTATACACAGACTCCTTCATTTCAGGGCACCATAATGTTTGGGACAAAGTAATGGTAGGTATATTAAAACATCATGTTAATACTTTGTTGCATATCCCTTGAATGCAATGACAATGCCAATCACCAGATGCTGAGTATCTTGTATGGTGAAGCTCTGCCAAACCTTTTACTGCTGCCACCTTCAAATCATGCTTGTTCGGTTGTCCCTTTAATTTTCTTCTTCAGAATATGGAATTCATTTTCAATTGGATATAAATTAGGTGACTGGCTTGACCATTCAAGAATTTTCCATTCTGTAGCTTTGAGAAATTCCCGTTATTGTAGCAGCATGTTTGGGAATCAGTAACTTGGTGCAGGATGAAGAGCTGTGAAGGAGTTTGGTGACATTTGCTGGGCAGTTCCTTTTCGTCTCCACACTTTCCTCTCGGCATCACTTGGATACAGATTAATCTTGGTCTTATTTGTCAGTAACACCTTTTTCCAGAATTCTTCTTAATTATTTTTACACACACTTGTGACCTGGTATTGGGTGTGACTTGCTTAAATGTGGCAGCTTATCTAAAAACATCAAAATACATTCAAAATCAGAATCAGAAAAATGTTATTGTCCCTAAGGAAATTGCTTATGTAGCGACTGCAACATAGAGAAAGTGACAAAAAATAAACATACATCTTATACTAATAAAAATACAAAGGTAATAAATATAAAAGTACTAAAGATACAAGGTAAAAATTACAAATGTCATAAAATTTACAATGGTAACTAAAAACTACAAATGTCAACTGTGATTTTAAATGAAAAGCAGTAAAATAAGATAAGATAAATAGGATAAATTATAGTAAAAAAGCAGTAAATTGCATTCGCTAAAAGTATATATCAGTGCACAAAAAGACGACCTCCCCAAATGATTAGTTTAATTTAAATGTACTGTTTACTGCAGCAATGAACAGTTTGAAAAACAAAGACAGATCAGTGATTTTCTCTTACTTAAATGGCCGCATCCAGACTCTCTTCTTTTTCAGCCCTTTGCTACATTACATTACATCTAGTACAGAATACAAGCTGGGAGAAGTTAAACTTAAAAAAAATAAAAGGAACAAACATTTATTGTTGGCTGGGATTTTTGAATGACTGGAGGGTGAAGGTACTGTAGTACAGTGATGTCAATCATCTAAATACACATGAATTCTTCAGTATGAAATTAGCAACAAGGAAATGCAAAAATTATTAGGTTTAGCTTTTTTTCAAATCCTTCAAAATCAGATCCGTAAATGTCGTCAATTGCGACCTGTGCTGCTTTGCGGTCGCTGATGTCAGACACACATTCATCTCAGATGTTGCTTCGTGAAAGCAATGACCTGGAGCTTAAATTCTACAGCATCGTTCTTGTGTTGTGGCATGATATCGGTAAGTTCCAAATTTGATCAATTTAACTTGTTCACACTCAACTATGATATAATGTCACTACCAATGTAGTTGTCAAATTAGATGCTTTTCTTCAGGTCGGTAAATTCAGTAAAGTTGCAGCTAATAACATGGGGTTTATCTTAGATTTTAAATCAGAATCAGAAAAACTTTATTGTCCCTAAGGAAATTGCTTATGTAGCGACTGCAACATAGAGACAGTGACAAACAATAAACATACATCTTATACTAATAAAAATACAAAAGTAATAAATATAAAAGTACTAAAAATACAAGGTAAAAATGACAAAGGTCATAAAAAGTACAATGGTAACAAAAAAAATTGTACTAAATGAGCATTTTCTGCGGCTTATAGAATGGGGCCTATAATGTAGGGCGGCATATTGTTGGGGAAATACGGTTCTCTGTCCATCCTGTTTTTGTTTTGTGTCTTGCCATGTAGCCTCTGTATATCTGTAAATTAAGTCGTCCTTGGATAGAAGTCTCTGACAAAGACACACTAATGAAACATGTTTCTAATCTATTGTACTGGAGTTAGAGGATTTTTCTGTACCATAGTGAGGAATAGAATGGAATCAGCAATGGAGGTCTTCTGTGGTCTAGCAGTTTTTCTGTGATTTCAGAGCTCGCCAGTGCATTCTTTCTTCTTCATGATATTCCAGACAGTTGATTTTGGTAATCTTAAATTTTAAATAATATCGCATATGTTTTATTCCCGTTTTCAGCCTCAGATTAGCTTAGTTAAATTTCATTTGCACAGCTTTTCTCCTCATGTTTTATAGATTTATAATATACCCAAATTCCACATGTGCAACAATAGCAACTACAGTCTCCAAATGGTAGAAGCAAGCTTAGGGATCTTATCTCTGCAATAATGAAGCAATTAAAAACACACCTGAGTAATAACAAACACCTGTGAAGACATTTGTCTGAAACATTATCATGCCCTGATATGAGGTGGGCTGGTATAAAAAGTGTTGCAATTCTTTCACGTTGAAAAGAAAATCTGCATTTGATTTAGAATTTTACACTGAGGAGCAGAGTGGTAATAAAACAAAAAAAGGTTTGTCCCAAACATTATGGAGGGCCCTTGTACTGCAATGATGTACAGTATGTTTTACACAGTGACATCTAGGCTTCATTATACTAATGCCTTTGAATAAGCATTACTAATAATTCTGATTCTGATTCTAATAAGCCTGCACTTATTATTATATCCTCACACAATTATGCAAAATATTTGATAATTTTAGCTTTCAGTACCAAGAGATCAAAACATCTGCTGTAATAGTGCAGGACTGGGATGAATTCATCAGTTTAAACCAAAATTACATTACTAGGGTTTTTGAATGTGGTACAGTACAATGAATCCAATTAAAACACATAATTTTTCATAAAAAGCATAGTAATAAAACCAATAAGGACTCTCTGATAAAAATAACAAAAAAATAAGACATTTAAAAGGTAAACATCTTCGTTGGTGGAAGGTAAATTTCAAGACAACTATAGGACATGGTAATTTTAAAACATATTCTATTTAATAGAAACATTTTTTTATAATTAATGCGAAAAGAAAGAACATTATAGTTGAACTGGCCATTTCAATATTTATGGTATCAATTCCTAATGCAGAACTGCTGCAGGTTTAGCAGCACAGAGGGAGTTAACACCACATAAGTCATGAAACCGATGCAGGCGTTCATAATCAGGCATGTTCACACAGATGTCTGCTGAATTATTCGGAGAAAATATGTCAGAAGACTTAAAAAGAGGAGGCTAGCGCTCTCCAGTGGCACTGCAGCAGCGCAGACTGTGATCACTGCTTTATCTTACAGAACACTATATATCCTACAGCTGCACCCTATACTCTCAGACTCCCCTAGGACCCTTCACTCACCTTGCTACGTTTTCAGGGTGCTAGAGTGTGTGTCGTACAGAGAGGTAAAAATAGGGTGTTGAGGAGGGAAGTGTGTGTGGTACAGAGGTGAAGATAGTGTGTTGAGGAGGGAAGTGTGTGTGGTATAGAGAGGTAAAAATAGAGTGTTGAGGAGGCAAGTGTGTGTGGTACAGAGAGGTAAAAATAGAGTGTTGAGGAGGGAAGTGTGTGTGGTACAAAGAGGTAAAAATAGAGTGTGGAGGAAGGAAGTGTGTGTGGTACAGAGAGGTGAAGATAGAGTGTTGAAGAGGGAA